>JADDOH010010453.1:0-25477 GCA_016648135.1 Agrypnia vestita
TGTCTACAAATAAATCAAGCCTTTTATAAGGTACAGGGAGAGAATTTCCCTTTAAAAGGGCGGAGTATTCTTGCGCAAAATAACGCTGTTGAACAGAAAACAATAAGTAACGTTCTGCTAGATTCAAATGATCAACTTCCATATATTTTGAATGCGGTAATTTTCGCGCAAAGCGTAATACATATACTACTGCGTGAAGCAATTTGTTCCAAGAGGAAACTCGAAGGACCAGCGGGTATAAAACAGGCGGTTGTTTTAAGATTGAAGACAAAAATTTCGAATTAAACTCGGGAATTTCTGAAGATGCGGAAGGAACAAATGGTTTTATAGGCCACGAATCGGGTTGTTTATTCAACCAACTAGGTCCGTGCCACCATAGATCATGTACTAGCAGTTGCGAAGGCAAAATACCTCGAGATAAACAATCGCTAGGATTTTCTATCCCGGGTATGTGATAAAAATGTTCGCAATCAAGATTTTCCTGAATTTTAGCTACTCGATTGGATACAAATATGGACCATCTATGTGGAGACGATTTGATCCAACATAAGGCAATCATTGAATCGCTAAATGCGTATATGTTATTTATAGAGTAAAGCGGGTTAAAAGAATCATATACAAATCTAACTAATTTAGAAAGTAATAAGGCTGCGCACAGCTCTAAGCGAGCTAATGATACAATCTTTAACGGGGCGACCTTTGATTTGGAACATACCAAATTGATAGATGTGTTACCTTGAGCATCCGTAACGTGTAAATAAACAACACAGCCATATGCTTTTAAGCTTGCGTCACAAAAGGCGACTATATTTACAGTACAACCTGAAGCTACATTTAAGTGACGAGGGATTTTTAAATTTGATAATAAAGGCAATTCTTTAATCAAATTTTGGTAAGCGGTTATTATATCTTCAGGAGGTAACTCATCCCAATCTACATTGGCATCCCATAGTGATTTGATAAGTAGTTTAGCATATAATATTACTGGAGACACCATACCTAAAATATCAAATAATCTTGCTACAACTGACAAGATGTTTCTCTTAGAACATTGCTCGATACATGGAGATATTTTAAAGGAAAATACATCTTCTTCTGGAAGCCACATCAATCCTAAAATTTTAAGATCAGTATTAGTGTCCGTAAAATTTACTGGATCACAATTCTGAGGTGGTAATTCCGCTAGAAGCTCCTTTGAATTGCTTGAAAATTTAACCAATTCGAAGTCCCCAGCTGCGAAAAATGAAATTAATTCTTTTACTAGTTTGATTGCCTCTTTTTCCCCAGAACTAGCAGGGACCGACTTTACTAAGTCGTCCATATAAAAATCGGATGTAGCAACAATTGCGGCGTTGGGAAAAGATTGCTGTTCATCGGAAGCAAGTTCACGTATGGTACGCATTGCCAGATACGGACTTGCCTTCAATCCAAATGGAACAGAATTAAATTGAAAGGTGCGAATTTCTTCATCAGTATTGAAGCGATATAATATCCTTTGATATTTTTGGTGTTCTTCCGTAACCCCTATTCTCAAATACATTTGTCGTATATCCGCTGTTATTGCCACGGCGAAAAGACGAAACCTAAGTAGAAGCAAAAACAGATCTTTTTGCATATTAGATCCTACGAATAAAATATCATTAAGCGATAAACCAGAATGGGATTTTGCACTAGCGTCTAACACTATCCTAACCTTTGAAGTAGCCTTATCTTGGCGGATAATTGCGTGATGTGGTATATAATATCCATCCTCCACAGGAGATGGAATTTCACGCAAATAATTATTATTTAAATAATCTTTAATAACATCATTATAATGTTGACGTAATTCAGGATTACAACTGAATTTACGTTCTAAGGCGATCAAACGCCTTTGTGCGGTTGCAAAAGAACTACCTAACTCATTTGGATTCTTACAAAATGGAAGAGCTACGATATAACGGCCCTGATCATTTCGAGAAACCGTTGAACGATAAATATTTTCACAAGCTATGTCTTCCGGACTTTGAAATTGTTTAACAGGTAATTCTTCCAATGTCCAGAACTTATGCAAGGTATTTTCCAATTCAGTTATAGCGCAACAAGATATAGAATTTATATCACATTGTACAATTTGTGACATTGCGGTTGTAGTTGATTTATATGCGGTATTTTCAGATGCGTAAGGTATATTACCCATAATTATATATCCCAATGTTGTTTCAATGAGTGGTGCCAAATTTGGCACTTCAATTCTTCCACCCATTAAGATATACGGAAATAATTGTGCTCCCAATACAATTTCTATATCACCAGGCATATTCCAACTGCAATCTGCTAAAGGAATAGTCCTTAATTGCGTATAATTTGCCGTATCAATATATTCAGTAGGCAATGCGTCCGTTATACAATCCAAAACCAAACACTGAATCTCATATTCTTGATTAGAAATTCGAGATTTAATCTTAAAAGAGGTATAACCATGTATTGGTCTAAAATTTGTACCTACACCCTTAATCACAGAATTAATCAAAGAAGTTATTTTAAAATTTAACCTCTTACAACAAGCGAAGGTAATAAGGTTATTTTGAGATGCATTATCTATTAAACATCTGACAATTTTTTTATTACGGTTGTTAAAATAAGCGTATACTTGAGCGGTAGGCAAAATGACACGTAACTGTGGCAAATTACTGCTTTGAGTACACAGAGTCGTAGAGTTGTTTTGAATTTCGGATGTACTTGGCACTGACTTAATTTCATTGCAAGTATTATTTTTCTTAAAATATTTATTGTCATCAAAGTGTAACATAGTACGATGCCGTTTATCACACTTTTTGCAAGAATTCGTCGAGTGACATGCCTTACTTCCATGGCTACAGCTTAGGCAATTCGCACAGCCATTAATTGATTTCACTAAATCAAAGCGGTTTTTTGGCGAAAGTTCTTTAAATTGCTTACACTGATAGAAATGAGAATGCGAAGTTTTACATTGCGAACAATTATTATTAGACGCGGCGTAATTGGTAATGAATGCTTTTGAAATATTATTGTTTGGTTTATTTTTGTGAGTATGCGATTTATTTGAATTATACGAATTATTATTACTAGATAAACGTTCTAAAATTTTGATCTTTGCCTTTAAAAATTCCAACAACTCAGTCATTGAGGGGATTTCTTTATCTTTCACGGAAAGTTCAAATTCATTCACAGTGTCTATATCCAACCTACGAATTGCACAGTTAAAAAATAGAAAGTCCAATACGTCTTCAATTTCCAACTGTTTTAACGCTGAAACAGACGCGGAGAATTTCTCACAAAATTCATTTAAATTACTTGCATTGTTTAATACTGGCTTAGTTTCAAATATATTGTTTACATATTGACAGCCTAAATTTCTTTTATCTTGGTAACGTTTTATCAAATTATTCCAGACACTGGAATAGTTTGCGCCGGTGGGAATTATCCCAGATAAAACGTTTAACGCGGTGTTTGACAGCTTTCCAATTAGATACTGCATACGTTGAGAATCATTCAAAGCCTCATTTAGATGTATATTTGTTTTAAAGGATTCATAAAATATTGGCCAATTCTGTATTTTTCCGTCGAAAGAAGGAATTTCTATAGGAGGTAATTTTATATATGTTTTACAATTATTATTTGCGGCTACTTGCGTTTCAGATATATTAGGCGTTTTATCCTTATAAATGTTTTTAGTATTTTGAATTGCGGCATACAATTCGTCATATACATTCAAACTGTCAAAATTCGGAACATATGACGGATTTAATTCCATTTCAATATCATTTATCTTCATTACAATTTCAATGAATTTTAGCCTAATTTCCTCCAAAAGTAACGCATTAGATATAAATATGTTAATTGACGTTTTACCTTTTAATTTAGGTATGCTATCATAAATGTTTTGAGTTCGAGAAAAGTATGTAGCCTTTTCTGCTTCAAGCAGTCTAAGCTGTTTTTCCTTATTTTTTTCCATGATTATAATCTAATATTAAATCGATGATGATAGATATTTATTAATGTATGATTGTTATTTGTTACTTAAATAACAATATAATAAATATTTGTTGTTTATAATCAGTTGTCAGTTAATGCGACACCTATGATTAATTTTTGCACGGCGCTATCAATAAACGTCGATTTTTCAATTATATAAATAGTTATAATAATAATCAAATAGATGGCGTTGAAATAAATTCAAATTAAATAAGAAATATACTACCTACTCTTTAGGAACAATGAGCATTAAATGAATACATGTAATAAACTATTAAGATGCGTTAAATTATCACGAGATTAAACTATTTATAAACACTATATTTTATTAGCACTTTGTATTCAAACACAGATTCACTTTAATAATGTTAAAGTATATTTAAATGAACGATTATACTCAGACAAATCTCAACTTGAAAATCAAATTACTGGTTCAAAATCCGGTCGAAGTGACCATCTTATGGTGTAGCGGGTTTTAATTAATCAAATAGATGCGGTTTTTCATCGAGATTTGTTCGTAGAGATAATCGTTCATTCGCAGGAATTATAATGTAACGAGATGCTGGAGATTTGGCCGGTAGATGAACAGAGAAATAGACACGAATATTGCAGTAAATATGAGCAACAAATAAGGAGAAATCCTACCTTTTCAATTCTGGATGTTGGATAAGAAATGGAAATGCCTCTTTCTTCCTTTTTTCTTTATTCTTGGTCCAACTGCAACTCGAGATGACACAATCCACAGCTGCCGTATATTCCAATACAAGTGCTTATGCGGGTTATAAGATAATATTTCCTGAACAATGGTCCAAAAAACGAACTTTTAAGAGATGCGGTACAACGCGGTTTCTTCACTCAAGTCAGGCAATTAACAGGTAACAGGTGATAATGCGGTAGGAATTAAAAATGCGATCGAGTCCATACAGGACCAGAGATGTCGCTAGGCGTATTGAAAAAAGGCGGAGGATGGAGTGAGAATGAATTAAAGATAAAGAGGATTATAGGGATAGGATTGGTAGGCCTTCATCTTACTGAAGCTCCATTCACCACAATCATCGCCTCCATCTCTCCATACTTAACACCGGCCAAACCACCTATATGTATATGACGTAGTTACATTAGTATATAGGTACTGTATAAGAGAGAACCTGAAAGTGTTTCGTTCTTTTTTTTTAATTTACACTAAACTAAACTTTGTACTTCATACACGATGGGTTATTTTATCACTACTTTATTCTCAATTTGTCGTCATTTTTTTAAAAATATGTAATCATGCCTAATTCTGTCAGATTTTATTAATTATGTTTATTTTTAATTCTTATTTATTTTTGACTACATTTTTTACATGTTATTTGTAATTCATGACTTTTCGACATGACTTTTCGCCCATACTTTATTTCCAAAATATTGAAATTATGAATATATATATCGAAAAACTTAATCCAATCTTAACTTGCCAACAAACGAGACTTTTGATTTGGTGAATTTTCCCAGTTTGCGTAAGATATTGAGGTTAATGCAATGCAATTCAAATTGCGGCCCTCACAGCCCAGTGGTTATGACACTGGCTTCTCACACCGATGGTGGTTGGTTATGGTCTGGTTATATTCCCGATGAGGTCATAATTAATCTTTGTGACTTACTCAATCAGGCCCGGGGGTTTTTTCATATTTTTCTCTCCTGTAATTGTGACTCTTGGCCTGCTGAAACCTAAATAAATAAAAAAAATAAAAAATTAGTATGGTCTCTCAATGAGAATTTCTGAGTTTTGGGCACTAATTGTTAATACATGTATTTTTCACACCCGAAAAAGTACCCGACAAGTGCTTCATAAAATAGGTTTGTTATAAAGTAATGTGTTACGTACATGAGGTAATAATATTTTAAATATATTTGTCCTTTAAGAAATAAAACGGTGTTTTGTATTTGATAAAACCATGAGGTGAAGAGTCACAAAGTGTATGCCTCAAATAGCGATAAAATAAAATGAGTGAATCGCTGGGGTTTCTTAGAGTGTCTACGAGTTCACCTTGTGCAATACGAAGCTCTAACACAAACAAAGAAAAATACTCGATTGCGCCATCTGCCTTCTGGAAGCTTAAATTCTTCACGGTTTACAACGTCGGGGTATTGGCCTTAATCCGCATAAAGGAAGTGTCATCTTAGAACTCGAAGTTCTCCCCGTGAGTCCCCGATGGAAATATAACTCACGCACGTATAGGTAGGTACAGGATGGAAACTTATAATTATCATCACATATTTAAAGTTTAAAAAGTACTCAAAGTTTGTTGCATACAAAAAACAAAGGTTATAAAAATACCAAATACGAAAAATCAATATAAAATTTGTTTTTGTAAGCGGTTGGACAAAAAATCAATATTAAGACGCACATATAAGAGTAACACAACATAAAATATTATTAAAATTGCTGATTGTAAAGTAAGGATTATTTTATTTTTTCAACAAATTTTAATTATTATTCAGTAATATTTCAAAATTATTAAATTGTCAAATCCGAAAAAATATTTATTGTTCTTCTTCAATGGCACAGCTCATATCCAGCTTTGGTCCATCAGTCCTCGCCTCCTGCAAAAATAATTATTTCTCATTATTTTTGACTTAATATACTTATGAAATAACATATTTTTTTAAATTTCGGGATTCTACAATAAGAGTTTTAGATTAATATCTAATGCATTAAAAAGTTCAAAAATAAATGGTTTTCATCCTAACTCAATTACAACACATTTCGCAATTATTTTAGTTACTTCGTTAAAGGAATATATCCAAATCAAACCAAATCAAAAATAGCTGAATAAAAGTGCATTATTTACTCAAAAATTATCATATTTGACTTAATTCACTAAAGTAATCATTGTGCGATATTTAAGATTGCATTTAAAAATGCATGCGGTAAATCAATTAACAAAATAATGACAAGGTACTTGATAAAGTTACTACATTAGCTGAGAAGTGCTAAAGAAAGATACACGCAGGGATGTGAATTATTTGAAATACATAGGTCTATTCGAAATTTAAATAAAATAAAAAATACCTATTTTTATTTTGTATTTGAAATACCTTGTTCAAAATGCATTTTCTTTTTTATTTAAAATACTTTAATAAACATATCTTGTATTTGAAAAATGCTAAATGCATCTTTAATTTCTTATTTCATATTTCGTACTTTTAACACATTTAATTTCATAGAAAATTAATTTTTCATGAACGCATCTATCGCAAGTGTTGCCAATATTGAAACCAACTCTCTTCTGTAGCTAGTAATAATGCCAACATTACAATAGATCTGGAAACACCACAATATTTAAAATATGATGACAATAGATTAAATTGCTCGAACGATATCCTACTGCGAAAAAACTTTTCCTTAAATATAATACATGTTAACCAAGTTTTCTGCTCTTGTTGAACGACTATCTTCATTTGGTGGGACGATAATGAGACCATATAGACGAAACATGAAAGATGAAGTGTTTTAACAAATATTATTGTTAAAATCAGCGAAAAAAATGACTTAATGTATTTTATTTGAATACAGGTATTTTGAAAAAACTTTTTTTCATATTGTACTTAAATACATTTCTTTAAAACTATTTTGTATTTGCATTTAAAAGGAAAAGTAAACATGTATTTGCATTTTGAATTAAAAAAAACTGTTTTTCACATCTCTGGACACACGGCCTGGTGCTGATTTTGGTTCTGCGGTTCAATCTTATTCCGAACATGGGTCATGAAATAGTGATTTATTAACGAATAATTAAATAATGAATTGTTCATATCCACCAATTCAGGTGGGAAGTCGGGGGAGCGAGCCCGGATCCTTCACCTGGCCCCGCGGGATAGCCGTGGGGCCGGACAACACCATGGTGGTGGCGGACTCTTCCAATCACAGAGTCCAAGTATTCGATAGCAACGGAATATTCGTCAGAGAGTTCGGAACTTACGGAAGCGGAGAAGGAGAGTTCGACTGTCTGGCCGGCGTGGCGGTGAACAGAATTGGACAGTACATCATCGCCGACAGATATAACCATCGCATCCAGGTAACATTTGTAATAATTTCTTACAGTGCACATAATGATTTCACAATAAATTCACTTAGGATTCATCAGATAAAAGTGTTAACAAGTATTATTATCGGATAAAACTGTAGACACTTAAATATTATTTTGAATGTGACAATTTATGGTTTAACTGAAAAAAATAGTTACATAATATTAATAAAAAAAACTACTTTTTGTAAATCCTAGATATTACTATTTATTGAATAACCAATACACAGTTATTTCGATATTATTGAACAGGTTTAAAATTAACTATTCTTGCTGAATGTTTACCACCAAGGTTTAGTGCAAAGTCCTAAAATTATTGTGAAATACATTTTCAATTCATGTTATTATTTTAACCTACTTAAAATAAGAAAATTTATTCACAGAACGTTTAAAAATTATCAATGGTGATATTTTTTTTGTTAAATTAATTTGTAACACGAGACACTTATCTTTGTAGATCTTTTGGTTCTGTGCAGGTACCTACTTACTATATCTCTATCTGTCTTATTATTTAAAAAAAATATTTTCCACGTTTTAATATAACGTTTAAATAATAGTTTCCAAACATACGATCGTGAATTTTGCCATTCAAAAATAATAAGGCGCTTTGCATTTAAAACAAATTGAGACTTTTTTGTTTCCTTCTCAAACTTTAACACATTATTTATTTCCTTAAAACTAGCTGTCGCGCTTTTTCTTGAAAATGGATATGAACAAAAATAGTAAATATAATATTATTTTTTCAATTGACTGAGCAACTTTGTAGATTGGTATTTAAAAAAATTATTATATTACTCGTTTGTATCTATCTACTTATATTTATTAATTACACCTACATTTATAAAACACCCTGATGCTGGATAGGTTTTTCCGAAACATGTTGTACACCTTCTTAATAAATATAAGTAGATACAAACAAGTAATGAAATCTTTTTTTTTATATTTAATATTATATTCTAGGTTAATATCGTAGATATAAATGTTATCATCAGTTCTTATACCGTGCGGTATCCAAAATGTAACATTTATTTAAACTGATATAAACACATTTTTCATTTTTTTTATATTTCATTGTGTTTACAGTGAATAATTATGTGATTGTTGTTTCATCATCTGCATAAAAAATATATATCAGTAAAAAGTAATATTTGAACTTAAATCAAACAATGGCTTTATAAGATTCTGTAGGCCACAAATTTACTCAAATTTATTAATTCAGTCAATAAAAGTATCAATTTTCTTGATATGTCCCATTTTAACAACAATAACTCTTAAATTGTGTTTTTCAGGTCATGGATCCATCTGGTAGGTTCCTGAGAGCATTTGGCAGTCAGGGTACTGGAGATGGAAGGTTTAACTGTCCTTGGGGTATCACCACTGATGCTCTTGGCTTCATCTATGTGTGTGATAAGGAAAACCATAGAGTTCAGGTAAACAGATTTTTTATTATTCTATCTTTTCTATCTTTTTATTATTCTATCACGTTTCCTAAATAAAGACATTTAAAAATCCAAAAAAAAGTTTTAAATTATAATTTGAGTTTAGGTGAAGAAGGTACCAAAAATGGATTTTTAATAATACCCTTTTCCTAGGAATACAGAAATGCTAATTTTGAAGTGGCTGGAGCGAAAATTCTAGTTGAGTAGCTGCTTACTCTTCAGGGGTTAAACCACCATGGAAGCTTAAAATTGAGTAGAAATTTTGTGAGTTTTTAACAAGAAGGCGGTTATTTACATTTTTTAGTACATATTAAGCTATTATTTTTTGGAATATTTAAAAAATAACAAAATGGCTGCATTACTTCCATGTCCGTGGAGCTCCTCCGCCGTAACTGAGATGCAATAATCCCCAGTTCACGTTTATCCGAGGCAGAAAACAAAGTCATGTACTAGGACTTATCCGATTTGGGAAAAAACGTATTTTGTAAAATGAGCAGTTTGAAAAAAAATATCCTTAAATTTTTTTATAAACGATTTTTATTAACAAATTTTTAATCGGATTAAAAAAATAAATTTCATTTCTAGTTTAGAACAAAACCTTATTTTTTATCTTGGACAAACATGCACCGAATTATAGCCACGGCGGAGGAGTTCCACGGAAATGAGCATGACGCGGCCATTTCGTTTTTTTTTCAAAAATTTTACAATTTTTTTAAATGTATCTTAAAAAATAAAAATGATATGTCACCCTTTTGTAAAAATCACCCAACTTCTACCTTAATTTCAGGCTCCCGAGGTGGTGTAACCCTTTAAGACTAGCCACTAAACCAGGACTCTCGCTGTAGTTATATTTCATAATCATCATTTTTGTATTCCTAGCAAAAAGTTATTATTATTATGCCGTTTTTTTGGTGCCTCCCTAAAATAAAAAACGCACTGTGTATGACAGGTTTCGGTTTCGCGGAATAGACAGAGAAAAATAAAAAGTGACCTTTAAATCAGACAAAGGCATTCATTTCGTTGTCTAGATTCGAATATAATGACAATACAACTTGAATTCAGTATTCTGACGCTGTTTGAATCAAAGAATATCTCTGACTCATCAAATTAATACTGGACGTTAATTTTTAATTTATTTCAGTATACCTAAAGTCTCAAAATGTAATTAAGTATTTTTTCAATGAAACGTTAATCTGAAATAATTTTTCATTCTATTTCTAAATTAAATTGACCGAAATTTACTCGATAAATACGATGATTATATTAACTTTTTTTATAATTGTTTCAATAGTTTTAAATATTTATTGTACTGTCTATCTTTTTTTTTTTCTTGCTTTTTAATAATTTTATCATATATTGTTAGTATGTAGTTATTCTAAGGCACACAAATTTTTCGCTTAACTTTAAAATGTTGCATAAACATGAAACAAATAATATTTTGGTACGAGTTTCTTGTAAAATATATAGTACCAATTTATAACATTTGTTTCGCCACATGTAATTTCATTGTATATGTTGGTTGAGAGCATCCAATTATCTATTCATATGAATTAATATAATTAATGTTATCTTACCTCCTGAATTCTAAATGTTTTGATTTTAACTTTGTACTTAAAATTTCCTTTCTTTTTTGTTTTTTGTACTCAATTGTTCGTTTTTTATCTCTTCTCTTTATAAAGTGAATAATACTTAGTAACAGTTTAACATTTAATTGTAAAAATGAACCTACCGACATTTTGTCTTTTTACATTTTTTGTGGGACTAGATATTACAAAATGTAATTAAAAAAAATATATAATTAAATTTAAAAAACAAACACTAAAAATTCTAAATATTATGAGCCCAGTAAAGAGGATGACATCATTTCAACTAGATAATTTTTTTCAGCGTATTGAAGTAATTAAATACATATTAGTATGAAAGGTTACTTTTTAAGATTTGTTTACCTTACAAATACCTACTTATATAGCTCTGTGGTATTATTATAGTATAAAAATTAACATTGTTGTAGGCGATATGGTTAAAAGACAGTCCACAGTTGGTGCCGATTTTTGATGAACTTGAAATCAAATAACGTTTATGTACATTCTGGTCTTCTAATAATTTAGTTTGATAGAATTATATATGAAGTGGCAGATCACCTATACGTCATTCTGGCCGGAATTATGTATGAAGTGGCCGAAAGACTTCCAAAAATAACTCACCCCAGGAATGTGCCCAAACTGCAACATAACGAATCGAAGGATGACAAATCATATATATCATATATATTTATCGCACTATCTAAATTTTTTTAAATTCAAAAAGATTTTGGAGGCACTGAGTATCTTCCTATTACCTACCTAGTATATTTCTTATGGACTAGATGATATGATACATGTATCATATGATACTGAATACGAAAAAATACTGATATCAATACATGATTTGATTTTGTAGTGGTGTGGGGCTCTCATTCTAACTAAGTGACAAATATAATCATTCAGTCACTAAGCAAAAAGACCCATGTCTGAGGTCAAATTCAAATTAAAAATAAAGCACTGCCTATAAAATCACTATTTGTAGAATTATCATTATTTCCGATTTAATGGTCCCTTCATCAGGACACAACGTATATTAAATTCCTTGGAATTATTTACATGTGAACATATATGAATGGTATTTATGAATCATCAACAAATCCTGGTAATAATAATTTCGTTGTCTGTCACCCTCTCTCGAAGATTCATTTTTTATACACACCGATATAGGTCTTACCCAATTATTGCATAGGCACTTATTCTTTAGGAAACGATATGTAAAAGTATGTCATTTCTGACGGCTTACATGAGGTGGTTTTGTAAATAATTCTTAATAAATAAAACGCTGGTTACGTCCACGGACTAAGTAAGCCGACAATCAAAATTTTATCCGGGAAAAAACTACATCACCGACTTAGATGAATTTTAGTTTTTCATCAAAATTGGATGCCTTCCAAAGCTAGTTATGAAAATGGAACATGTCAAACGCTGAATCAGATATCTGTCAGGAATTTGGAACGCAAGTTTGGTGTCATTATATATTCGGCGATCCGACGGAAGAAGCCGTGACATTTTTTCTAATGAATCCGAAATTGCCACCCGCGAGAAGTTTCGAAGAAAGTTTAGTCCAAGTTTTAGTTTGAGCCTGATATTTGATGGGACATTTTTAAGTCAATTTGGGGAGAATTTCCCGCACAGATCCCGTCTGATGTCACGTTTGAGGAGTGAGGTGACATTTTTTGACGGAAAAATATTGTACAAAAAAAAATGTTGGAAAGTTTTGCGCGATATAAAATGAATTAAGAAATAAATTATCACCATTTTAGTGATGACTTAATTTTTTGTTTTGTGACGAGTTCACTTCGAATGTCAAACATAACATTAAATTTTTTTTTTTCATATAGGCAATTTTAAAATCCAAATAAAATGTCGTTTGATTTCAGTGTAGACTAAGACTTATAATTTCGTTTCGATCATTTTTCATCAAAAACTGTACTACGTGAGAAACTGCTGTTTTCTGTCAAATATAATAATTTGCTCTATCATAAATTAAAATGTTCATATGTTTAAGAATGTTCTTAGGTTTTCACGGCCACTCAGAATCTTCTGGGGTATTATGCCATGTTTTTACGACCTTTTTGGCCGATGTTTCGAATCCCATTTTAGGGTCCATAATCAGGGCTGTTGTGTCCACATCAGTGAATTCGCTTTTTATGTTAAAGTATAAAATATGGATAAGTGAACAAAAATTGATTAAAATTTACAGAAATAAAACATTCTTTGGTATTAGACGAAATCTCTTATAAAGAACTCATACAAATCTCTCGTAAAGAACGTTATAGTTTTTCTAAATAAAAATTAGTTAGTATTTTCTAGTAGGGTACTTTCAAAAATATACTTTTTTTATTTATATGCATAAGGTTTTATCGTGCTTATAGATAAATGTGAAAAAATAACAGCACAAATAAGCATATTTAATAAAGAGACAAGAAGTGAAGTATGAATATTTAAAACGTATGCAATATATTTTATTGCAAACGTCATTTAAACAAAAAAACATCATGATATCATCATGAAAGTCATGACTTCATCATCATAAGTTTCATGAAAAAATATAATGAAATACTCAATAAATCATAAGTTTTGCGATTTTGAAATTCGATTTTCTTCGACTTTTCGGGCATGAATGTTTATGTTTAGTAAGCAGTAAGTTTAATCGATCTTAACAGACAAATTAAGCATCGGTTATCTTCGAATGCCTAAGAGACACTGTATAGGCCAATAAACATATGTCAGAATATATAAAACATTCAATAGGCCTATTATGACTTAGGGTATTGAAGCAAGAAGGGACACGGTGAGAACTAAACACCTTCTCAAAATTACTGCGATGAAGACTTAAGACCCTCAGAGGTAGAATACCCAATGCGGAAATCCGCAGAACCTGCGATGTAGAAGACATTGTATGATGGAGCAGGCAAAAAAGTCGTTTCTGGAGCGAAAGGATAGACCAGACAAGACTTCCCAAATCCGCGATGCGCGAGATCCCAGAGTGGCGCCGACCACCAGCGAGACCACCAAAGAGATGGAGAGAAAGCTGGACGTCCTCGTCACGATACCAGGGCTGACACCTATCTACACAGATTGGCTAAATCCAAGATAATGGTCCCATTGCATATATAACGAAAATGAGTATTTCACTATATTATTGAATGTGCTAATAACAAAATGAAAGATAATTTACTTAATTTAATTTATTTAGGTAAGTTCTAGGCCCATTGCTATTTATAATTTACGTTAACGACATCTTCAACCTAAAACTGAACGGAAAAATAATATCATACGCTGACGATACTGCCATCATCACGAAAGGAAGCGACTGGGACACAGTTAATACACAAGCGAACAATGACATAAATACGCTAAAATTATGGTTTGACAACAACTTACTCTCCTTAAATTTCGACAAAACTTACTTTATTCCTTTTTCAATAAAAAAACCGACAATCCCTTCAAATTTACAAATTATTGTACATGACACCAACTGCAAAAAAACTAACTGCAATGACAAATGCTCAACCCTAGAATCTAAAAGAGAATTAAAGTAGCTTGGTGTAATAATAGACCAACACCTAAAATGGCACAGCCACACTAACCATAGATAATTTAAAAATGGTTTATTACGCTTCTGTCCATGCACTACTCCAATATGGAATCATTGGATGGGGAGGGACGTATAATAACATCATAAACACAGTGAAAGTAATCCAAAGATTAATTATAAAAGTAATATTAAAAAAAAGAAAAACCTTCTCTACACAATTACTTTTCTCTAAATTCCAAGTTCCAAAATTAGAGAATGTTTACAAAAAAACGTCAATTATACAACTCATTAAAGAAAACATAACTGCTAAATTTGAAAAAAACACATCATTAAGATTCAAAAATAATTATAAAATCCCAAAATATAATACCAAACTGTGTCAACAAAACTACATATACTTGGGCATAAAAAACTTCAATAACCTACCTACAGATATTAAGAAAATCGATGACTTACAACAATTAAAGAAAAAAATAAACCAACACTTTAGATCGATACAATTTGACAATGCATAACAAGACATATAGCTAAGGAACAAATAAGCCAAATCCAAAATAAACTAATAAAGTGAAAGCCCCTCACCAAGCACATGAGCAAGTCTCATTTTTGGAGAGGCAAAGCAATAAAATAAAATGTATCTAAGTAGATTGTAATAGACTAATGTATTATGATTTAAATGTAGTTTTAATATTAAATAAAAAAAATTTAAAAAAATTAAAAAAAATTACGTTTAAATAGTAAGTATTAAATAAAATATTACACTTTAAAGTTCCGAAAAATGCACTGCATATTTTGACATTTCATAGGCAATATATGAGGTTAGGTTAGGTTATTAGGTTTGGTTAGGTTATTAGGTTTGGTTAGTTTAGGTTATTAGGTTTGGTTTGTTTAATTTAGATTACGATTATTTTAGTTAGATTAAATTAACAGGACGTTAAATTATATAGTGAAATACTTATTTTCATTGTATGAACAACGGGACCATCATCTTGGATTATTCCCACAGATTACAGATCTACTAAAATATAAAGAAAAAAAAGATTTTAATGTGCTTTAATTTTATTTAGTCGCTATTCACCGAAGACGCCGCATAATTATGAGTGCTCGCATTCTTGTAGGTCTTCCAGTCAGACGGCACCTTCGTGGGGAAGTTCGGCTCGTTCGGCCACAAGGCTGGGCAGCTGGAGCACCCGCACTACATCGCCGTCAGCAGCACCAACAGGGTCATCGTCTCCGACAGCAACAACCACAGGGTGCAGATCTTCGATGTCAACGGCAGGGTCCTCTCGGCCTTCGGGGTCGAAGGATCTGAAGAAGGGCAGTTTAAATTCCCGAGGTGAGGACGGTTCTTTTGTTTATCTACTCCGACTAATCACAAACGGATGAAACGTTCATTTCACATGATCCGACCTATTCTAATTATAACAGTATTGTTATTTCGGTGTTTGTTAGGCAAGACGTATTTATTTACGCCCGCGTTATTACTTGATTACTTTATGGTAACGGCTCGCTATTTTAGATGAGACCTTTGAAAGTAGTCGTGAATCTACATGGTCTAATTAGTGCGATGTATTAAGTGAGGAAAATATGGAGTATAAAGGTTTCATAAATATTTGTCACTAACAAACTAAGAGAGGAAAGAGAAATTGCATCCTGTGTTTTTATGTCTATTTTTTTATTTTATTTATTATCTGCCATGTTTAAGGCCCTTAGCTATAATAGGTCATATACATCCAACTTCGGCAAAATATTTTTTTTTTGCATATTGAATAACAGTATTGAAAATACATCCTTTATTTACTATTTTATTTAATTAACCTGATAAATTTTCTCGTGTTATTTGACGAGAAAGATTACTGTTTCCAATATTTCTGTCATGAAAATATAGTAAAACTAATTCACGATACAACTAGTTAAATATTAAATCTGATACCATAAAAAATATATGAGAATAACTACGAGGTGGCGAGCTAAGGTTATTCTGAAAAAAGGTAATTTATACTCACTTCCGGAGAAAACTATAGTTTAGATATTGTACTTAAATTAGATAATTTGTATACTTGCGTTCTCTTTTTTTTTACCAAGAAAGCAAAATAAAGCTAAATTTTTAGTATGAAAATGTTATGAGTTGACATACGCAATTTCGAAAACTGGTTACACTCACGATAAGGTACATTTTATTCAACGCCTTGAACCGTAAAGTTTAAAACCGCTAAAGATATAGTTGTGTAGTTCAGAAATACTATTCTCCCATATACAGCCTTCCTCTAGTACTTCTGCGTCGAGAATAAAATATGGGACATTGCTTTCGGAGTGGGCCTAGAATAATTTATTTATTTATTCTGGATAATACTGCAAAAAGAAAGACAAAACGTACATAAAATACTTTCTTTATCACGTTAAATGCCACGAGGTATATTCTATACACAATATGATGGGAGTGAGTACTAAAGTCTGGTACTGATAAAATATGTTTAAAATGATAGTGCAAATGCGGATTCCCTTTGATACTTCATTCAATTTTATGGCACTTAAAAAATAGCACGTAGGCCTAGACTATGCGCCTGTAGTATTAATAATTTTCAAAGATATATCGGGATAATCGTAATAAAAGCAATTCAGTACACGAGCTAAATTGTTTTTCTGCACAATTCTTAAAACAATTATGCATTAAACTTTATGGCAAATGTGAGTAGGCAAAAGAACATCATAATTTTTCTAAATAAAATTTAGTTTGTATTTTCTAATAGGGTACTTTCAATAATATACTTTTTTATTTATACGCATAAAGTATTGAGTACGATTAACGTTTGTTAATAACGTTGCCGTTTCGCAATAATAAATCCATCCTTACAAATAAATGTGGAAAAATAACAAATTTCAAATAAGCATATTTAACAAAGAGACAAGAAGTGAAGTTAAAACTTGTAAAATAAATTGTGAATATACAATATAATTTGAGGCTTACTTAAAACAAAATATAACAAATACTTTGATACAAAAAAATAAAAATTATAAATAAAGCTTTAGCTTAACTTTAAATTTTACATAAAGTATTCTATAGCAGTTATAAGTAAATAATGATGTAATTAATAACATCGCATTAATAATATACTTTTCAAAATAATTATCCATAGTAAGTGAATAAATTATAATCAAATCTTCCAAATCAATATTGCCATGCAATTCGTTAACTGTTTTGACTGCATTTAAAATAAAAGATGACGATTGAGACGAGTGTTTTTTTTAGTTGCTGTTTAAGTAGACATGCTAACACAGGATTCATATTCTTCAATATTCTTATTATTTTTAAACAATATAAAAATACGACTATCTTACTGGTCCCAAATCCCCAACCAATTGATCAGAAGATCATTATGCACTGTAATACTGTATAAGTAAAATCTTTGTTTCGTCATTCGACATATTCGTGATAATTTATTATAAAATGTAAAAAAAAATCAAAATAATAGGTCTTCTTGTTATTTTATTAACAACTGGGATTGTTCATATGTTTAAAAAACCATAGTCAGAATTTTGATTACATGTTGAATTTCAAAAAATCAAACACAATTAGCAGCAATCAATGATAATGAAAATATGTATGTTTAAAACAACATTATAAATCTCTCGAGGTATATAAAAGATTAAGGCTTTCTTTATCTTGTAAGCGAATATCATTCGAATTGACTTTATTCAAACTCTTTTTTAATAGTGATGGTATCAAATTACCCAAACATCCGGACTCGTATTATTATTGGAAGCTTGTTGCTTTTTTAAGCAGTGGTCGATGGATATCGCGACACCTCTAGACCCGACGCCAAATATCCCGATCCGCCGCGGCGCCGATGCCGCAGTTCCAAAACATCGTTTGATAATCACATTTTGGCAGTGTTCCAAAAATACTTTAACTCTACCATATTTTTGATGAGTTCATTTTACTGTGAATAGTTAAAAAAATTTGAATCGGTCGGTACGCAGTGAGTTATGAATTAATAATTGCATTCTAAAGATACATAACCATACATAATGCTCCCGTGAAGATAAAATAAATATATAGACGGAGGCAAACCTTTTTACCTGCGCTTGTCGAAAATTTCCAAATATTATTTATCGATTGTCTAACGTGCACACATTTTTTGTTTTTTTACAAACTACATTATTTTTATTTCCAATAGCCATGTTAAATAGAATTGATAATTTTTTAATTCATAAATAAAACAATGCACTTTCTCATAATTTTACATTAATGAAAATAATTTTATTCATAATTTTAATTATGTTCACAGTTCAAAAAAGCTAAATTTTGAGGAAAATAAATCATAGCCTAATTTTTCACAACGGTGTTTGGTCAAAAAAATTTTAATATAAAGCAAAGAGTCAGAATATCCATGAGTTCTCTATTAGTTCACGTGCCAGCAAAACTTTTGTACATATCATCCATGGCATGCGTGCTCTTGGTTCGCCAGAACTGATAAAGGCCATACTTTTATCTGTTACCATTTTTCAAACAAATCCTTTATTTAAAAAAAATGTCCATATAAAATGACGATTATAATAGCTACATTCAAGTCTTTTCACATTGGCTTACTACGTACTGTGTAAATAAAAAAAAACTAAAGGTCCAAACCCGGTATTTCAGAGGTCTAAGGGGAGAGAGGCGCCATTTTTTTGCACGGACTTTAAGTACCAAAGAGCTATGCAAGCAAAATTTGGTCTAGGCAGAGGGGAGTGGGATGGGGAGACTTTATTATTCCTCCAGGATCCTAGAGTGAAACTGAATATAATTTTGATTTTATTATATGTCTCTTCCAATATAAAGCTGCATTTTGATAAGGGTAAAATATGGGGTAACTGGGAAGGGGGGACTGTGTAATGGTTTTCGCAGGGTCCTTTGCAAAATGTTGAATGGATGGTGGTTCAATCTAACTACAAATTTGTTTAGAGAACAAGCAGGTAGTTATTCAGTTTTAAATGTGTACCTACTCAGACATAAAAATTGTACAAACATGTAAACACTTACATTTTGAGATATAGTAAAAAAGTCACTTTTTTACGAAAAACAACAATTAGGGTATAAATTATTACACTTGTCATGTTACCAAATGCATCTTTCCACCAATATCAAAATCGTGCGATTCCTACAAGCTATAAATCACACATCATAAAATCTTGTTCATAGAGATCGAACAATTGTTCGTACAAAATTGAAACAAAAAATCAAAAAAAAAATTAAGACATGCTTTTATACGCTTTCTTTGCGTATATTAGTAACAGATTATTTTAAATGTCTCCCATTCAGTATCCAAATATTAAACACATTGTTTTAAAGTTTAAAACAAATAAAACCATGGTTGTGGTGTGTAGTGATATTTACATGTTAGTGTAGTGGTTGTCCTGACGAAGAGATGGATTACGTCTCGAATACGTTATATACTAAAATAAATAACATTTTGTTAGCTTAAGATATTTGTACTTTTTTGTTTTCTGTAGGTACTTCTATCATTTATGTCGGCAAAACAGTGGTTTATATTCCCTAATAGTAGCTTATCACATGGAACACAGAAATTTTGTTTCCCGGGAGAGATTTACATGTGTCTGAGACATGCAACGCGTTTTTTTTCCTTCTTTGTAGATTGGATTAATATTGATTTTTTTTTAAGCAAAAATGATTTACTTTATAAGGTTGTAACAATTTCATCATTCGATAGATATTCTGTTGGGTACCAAAAATAGCACAATTTTTTTTATATATATCCCCACCTCTCGTATATTGAGGGCACATTTATACTGCAGTTTCTTGCATAATTAAATCCCCTAGGAAACAGAAGGTTTTTTTTTTACAAGTAATTTGCTTTTTGAGAGTAATAGTTCAATAGTTTCAAATAGTTTCAAAATTTACTAGCTCGTTGTGTACCAAGAAATTTACCTTAGTTCATATCTATATATTTTGGTTGTCTGTAGTTTCTACTATAGAGCGCGCATTTTCCCGTTTGTCCAAATAAATAATAAAGCCATGTATTCACTAGGGGACAAATCGCGAAACATTCCGCTCGGCATGTCGCATCAACATCTACGCTCATGTTTCGGGGACAATGACGCGGCCATTTGACGTGTACACACCGGGACTCGCATATCTTGTCGCGGAAATGTCACCCGATGAGCTTATGTTGACAGCTGCGGTATCTCATTTGGCGAAAACGGGGTTCCGCGCAATTCGAAATGTTTTTTTGGGTCGCAATTTCAAATTAACGAGGTTTTACTGTAGTAAATTGAATATTATTAAAAACAAGGTCCTTTTTGCAAATAATTATTGTTTTCCAGACGTCGCGGAAATATATCGCCTTATGAGGTTATGATGATAGCCGCGTATCTGTTTATGTTAATGAGTTTATCGAAAAGTAAGAGGAGAAAAAGAGGAGAATGCGAAATTATTTACTGCAAAGAGAAAGAAGGACGGACATTCTATGCGATCTTCGATCGATACAGCTCGACGAGTTCGAGAACGATTTCGTTTCCCCGCATTGTCATCTTGACAGATGCAGCGCATGCGTATTCACTTGTTTACATACCACGTGGTACTGACGCTCCGCGGAATGTTGCAGTGAGTACGCTCGGGTATCGTGCGCATGGCAACGTTGCCACGGCACGTAGAAATGCCGCGCTATGTTGTGCGCGAGGTCGCGGAACAGTGCACGACGTTGCAACGTCACGTAGACTCTATGCCGCGCGTGCTGTTGAGGGACAATTTGTCCCCTAGTGAATACATGGCTTAAGGTAATCATGTGGGGACAAGTCAATTATTATAAAATTAATTCATTCATTGAAACATCTCTTTTCATAATTCAGGGGTGTAGCAGTAGACGACCAAGGCTACATCTGCGTGGCTGACTCTGGAAACAACAGGATCCAGATCTTCCACCCTGACGGAACCTTCCTGAGAGCCTTCGGGTCCTGGGGCTCGGGGGATGCCGAGTTCAAGGGGCTGGAGGGCATCGCGGTCATGTCCAATGGTAACATCATCGTCTGCGATAGGGAGAATCACAGAGTGCAAGTTTTTTAAACCACAACAAGCGGGCAGTATTTTGACAGGAACTTCAACCTGTTTGGGTCTCATTACCGAAGTCATTGTTGAAGTTATCTTTTTTTTCATGATACACTGTTTTCTGCATCCATATTTTTATACAGGAAGATGCCTATAAATAAAAATGAAATTGTGCTACCTACATGCTTTCCTGAAATATTTTGATAAAAATTTAATTTAACTATTGGATACGTTTTTTTTAACTTTTCGAGTCATTATTTATTTTTCTCCATTCAAAAATCAGACAATGCAAATATAAGCTAAATCTGATCTCTTAGATTGATTTTGTGCAATACTACTTAACGTCTAACTTAAAATCGTATATTTTAAATCTTTTATTTATAACAACTATGTTCCATTTAACATAGTAAATTTTGTCAACTACAAAATAAATATTAATTAAATAGTTTATACTTTAATGTAATTTCGACCCAACACGGTATGCATTAATTAAAAAAACACATTCATAAATAACTTGAATGATGTCAATCACTATCAAGATGTGTCTAGCCTTTAGGTTTCAAATTTTGTACTCTATGAATGATTGTGAATATTTTAGATCATTTGTAATGTATGTAGGTACTGCGTATTATTGTAATGTAATTTCTGTTTAACTGCGTTGTAAAAGATTTGTAAATTCTTGTAAAATGTTCAGTACCAATTTTCTTAATATTTTTACCGAAAAAATGTCAATTTATGAATATTTCAACCTTCATTGATAACATTTTAATATTTTAATTATTTTTTTTTACCTGTACCTAGAAAATTATTTTTATTTTATTCAATTACATTTTTCATAGAGCGAAATAATTTCATAAAATTATTGCTTATTATAAATTAATAATTTTCTAGTCAAGCTGCCATAGACGAGGAGTAATTCTTTCCAATATCACGTCTTTGTGATACTTATTTCAGATGCTTATGTAATACTTTTTATCAGTTATTTTAATATCTTTACTTTATATCTGTTCTTTATAATGAGTTTAATCTGAATCGTGTTCTAGATGACTTTCATAATTCTCGCTGAATTATTGTCCTTATCTTACCAATTTTCATTACAAATATTTTTGAAACTTTCAAGCTTATAACTATTGACCAGTAAACCATTAACCGAATAACGTTTTTGACAATAATTTTCACATTATGTACTCGAACTAAATTTAAAAATATACATATATATTTTTAAATAATTGTAGCGCTTACACGCCGTTGAGAAATAACTTTTAGCCTTTTTAAAATTACATATGTAAACCGGACACAATGATCACTGTATGCATCAACAGCCTACAGTTAAGTACATAGATTTTATTTATTCTGTAGAAATGTATCAGGAGAGCATGTGAGCCGTAGGAAGACATTTATATATTGTCATCACATGTATTTGGATAATGTGTTGCCATCCGATTAATGTACATTTCTCCAAACCAAACAACGCGACAAATATGAACTACCTTTCAACTGCATAAATCATAATATAATTACATTATAATATAATTATATTATAATACAATTAGAATATTATACTCACGATACCTATGATTATTTTTGTTCCAAATACCGTGAAGACCATTTGTAATTTCTGTGTACTGTGGCTGGATAAGTTTTACTTCTAAAAGAAGTGGAATTTTAATTTAAACAAATACGTACATTCTTCATTTTTTTAAACAATTTTTTCCTGCTTTTAAACATTTTTTTCCTGACGTTAAAATACAGAAATAATATTTATAAATTTATTAACGTTTAAGATAAAAAATAAACTTCCTCTTTTCATGTCTGTTACAACGTGCATAATCATATAATTTAATAAAACGTGATAATAAATACTTCACCAGGAATTTCAATAAGTTAAGTAAGTACCTACCACAGTATTCGTTCAGCTTCGGGTGGAGAGGTTCCAACATAGCTTGTGCATTCAATGTGTTGTTAATATGTGCATACATGTGCGATGCACTCGTACAAAGTAATTTGTGAGCATTTCTGAAAATTTTACCTGTTTAACTAAAGTAAATAACCCATTTCCAGGTCACTGCTCACAAGCATTGCAATCTATTCACTTTTAAATAATGCAGAACAGTCGAGTTACAATAATGAACAAAAAAAGAAATCTGTTTTAATATTGTGGTTTATTTTGTATCAGCAGATTTATTCAATTTTTAAATTCAACATTAACAACACTCTTGTCTTTTCTTACTTCGTATTTTCATTTAAATACCGTTTCGTATGTTTATAAACTGTGTTTTTAACATTTTTTACAAGTGTGTATAAAATGAAATGTAATTATTAATGTTAAATGATTTTATAAAGTGTTATTAAATAAAGAATTTTACAGTTGATTTTTGGTTTTTGTGTTAAGATTCTTCATAAATACAAATAGTAACTATTTTGTTTTCAAATCGTATGAATTAGCCAATATTCAAGCAGCAGAGCAGAATGTAGTTCTACAAGTTTTTGTACATCTGTTGAAGAATGAAAAGGGTAAAAATTCGAGGTAAAAAAAAAACAAACTCTATAAAATATTGAATGGAAATTTTATTGAATTATAATAATGCATATTTAAATAAATCATTACTGTACCTAAATGGTAAGAAGTAAACATTAAAATAATTATGAAATAAATATTTAAAGGAATAATTAAGTAAAATTTATTTAAGTGAACATATAACGTGAAATATAATAATTTATTCACAATAAAAATACTTATTTCACTACGAATGCCGCAAAAAGCTACTAATTAAAATCCCTTTTAAAAAGTAAATTTTAATAAAATACTTAGAACAATAAATATATTTATAACAAGTGTTGAGTTTCAGGATCAGAATGAGACAGAAACAAGTACAACACAGTTACAGCAATTAAACATTTTCCTTACAAAATAACAAAATTAATGAAATTCAAATCATAACAGAGTAATGTAAAGGAACATAGTAAGTCTGTTTTTGTTAGATCAGAATCTAGCCGAATATAGCCGAATCGAATCCAATAAGGTTCTGCATTCACAGGCAAGCCCGTAGGAAAAGTACATTACATAATTTTTTTTATATGATATACTTCCATAAAGTCAACATTCAACATACTACTAAAGGCTAACGTAATATTTTCCCATTATTAACCAAATTCGCTTGCAAAATTGTTGTTATTTCCCATATATAATTTTTTTGATGATTTTAATATTAAAATTTGGTGGGATTTTAAAGTTTTATGAATGTCCTCCTACCGCTGTGTTGTACACGCAATATTAACCATCTATCTTATAAATAATCAACCGAATTGATATGCAAGACATTATTAGGCTTAAACCAAAGTGTCAACTATCAAAACAATGCGACATGACAACTTCAAGAAAATTATCCAACATACAGGGTTGCCAATTCCCATAATCATTATAACAGTGAAACAGCCCAGAAATATCTTCATAAAACATCGTTCGTCACAGCTGGAGAGCAATTAGTTGGTGTGAAATTAAAAGACAATACTTATTGATTAAGATAACTAAAATACGTGGTATATATAAAATAATGACTGAAAATAGCTGTCTTATTGTATGTAGGTAGTAGTTGAGTGCGGCCATTGGCTGTAAACCAATACAGGTATACATAGAACAATGCAAAAATTCTTGGAAAATAAAATTAAAAAATTCAAGCCATGACGAACACGTTTTTCAATAACCTACAAGATCAATCATAAGTATGATATTATATATAAAAAACAAATTTATAACATCTAAAAAAGAAACATCCGTGTAAAATTTAAACAACGCACTAAAT
>JADDOH010010454.1:0-17364 GCA_016648135.1 Agrypnia vestita
TCAAACCTGGAACTGTATTTTTGTGATAAATTTCGGTACAGGTGTAAAGCCTGTGATGAATCACCTGTTTCTATAGATTTTTTTTTTATTTTATTATTTTTATTTTGAACTCTAAGATGATTTAAATGCTACGCGGGAAAAAATTGAGCTAAACCCACCTGGCGGAGTATTGGAGCTACAAAAATTTGGGAATGATGAAACGCTAGTATTGGGAGGGAGTTAGTAGCGATTGATTCGATTCTTATAAATCATATTAATCTTGTGGTAAAGCCGTGTTTGGTACAAATGGTTGACGATCGATGCGGTCCGAGCGGTCCACATGTGCTTCCCATAAAAAAATGCTGAACACGGTTTTCGTAGATTTGGGTCGCAGTTATTGCGTTTCGAGCCGTTAAAAAACCGATTAACGTCTACTCTAAGGTGACGATGATATTGACAGTTCCACGAGGTTTCTGAATTATGGGCTTTTTTGCTGGGTTTTCGAAACCGTTTAAATGTCATTAATCGCCTTCTTAAGTGGATTGCCGCGCAAGAGAGATAGCAGAATATGAGCAAAAGTAAGGAAGGCAGGTCCTAATCGGGGGATCGCGAGAGGAAAACGCCCCATAAATAATTTATAGGAATTGGCCGTGAAGCACGGATTAAACGTATACGATGTACCAGAGGGGTGACCTTAACTGAGCGGATAATGATTTATTTTCGTTTCGCAGGAATCGGATAACGTAGGCAGATAGGAAAGTTAACTATAATTCCATTATATTTATCTGTAGACTAACGCTCTGTCGAGAAGCGAATAATGATTCATTTTCGTTTCGCGGGAGTCGGATAACGTGGGCGGATAGGAAAGTTAACTATAATTCCATTATATTTATCTGTAGACTGACGCTCTATCGAGGAGCGAATAATGATTCATTTTCGTTTCGCGGGAGTCGAATAACGTAGGCGGATAGAAAAGTTAACTATAATTCTATTATATTTATCTGTAGACTAACGCTCTTCAGGCTTTTACAACAGATAGGTAATTGCGCAATGACGGTATATATAGTTAGGAAAGAGATAACGATAACGTGTAAGCATATTAATGGCACGACAAGAAAATAATATACTCAAATATAGATACAATATATTAGCTATGTAATCACTACAAACCTGTCCGACGTTAGCGTAGTTTCAACAGGACGGGTAACGTGTATACGATTGGCTATTCTAGCTCAGATTTCGCCGGGTTTGGTAGTAATAACCACAAAACATAATTGAAACAAGTGTATCTAGATAAGAATATTGTAAATAAAATAATATGAATTTGCGGCCCATATACACATGAAATAAAAGGATAAAGCGTATGGGGATCTTATAGATGGATGGATAAATGAAACAAATATAATTGGGAGTAAATGTAATATAACGCGAAGAAGCAAGTATATAAGTACCAAAAACATAGGAGAACATAGTGTGATAGAAATTCGAAGACGGGAGGAACAATAATGTGAAGTGGAACGGATATAGCAAGAGCATGTAATAATGATAAAAGTACAAATACAGACAACTTCTTGAGACCGATTCGACAGATACTAGCAATCTTTCAACACACCTCTAAGAACATGGTGAGTGGTATATAGTTATCAGCGGAGGCGTCCAGTACCTTGGCAATAAATAAGCACTGAATTAATCCGACGCCTTGCCTGCGGCACTGGAGGTTTATTTACTTATTTATTTTATTTATTTTCATTTATTGGGTTTCTTACAGCCATATAATTAATCAATCTTTGAAGAAAAAACAATAATTGATTACAGAGTTTTGGGCCAATTACGCGAAAACACATACATACAATCGATAAAAGAATAAGAAAAACATGTCCAATAGTGGGTTTGTGTGAGTGTGTATTTGTGTGTTTATTTATTTATTTATTTATTTTGTTTTGGGAAAAATTAAAAGCAAAACGATCTTAAAAATTTTCCACTGAATTTAAAATTTACTTTAACTTACATTAATAGTTTATTGTGTTATAGCGAATAGTACTCTTCCAGTATTATATTGTTCGAGAATATTCACTGTCTATGTAACATAGTTATTTTGTGGATCAATCTTACTGCCAATAAAAATAATAATAAATGGTTACAAATTATGTTTAAATTCCGCAACGGAGGGACCTAATACGTCCCTGTGCGCGGGGTGCCGCGGGCATAAGACAGGATTCATTGGGTGATCCACGAGAAAAGATCGCCCAAAATTAATTTAAAATTAGGTATAGTACCTTTGAACGATTGTTTATCTAGGTATGCAGTGTGTACATGTTGAGTGTAGGGAAATTGATACAATGATATAGCAGCCAAGGATCGTTAAATTTCCGATAAAGACGAGTGAAAATACGAGGGAACGGGACATGATAATGGTAGATAGTGAAGAAACATCAACTATGATTAGGGGAGTACCCGATAGATTGTGGTTACGGTTGATCAAACGACAATATGGACTGAACTTAGAAATGGTAGATAGTGAAGAAACATCAACTATGATTAGGGGAGTACCCGATAGATTGTGGTTACGGTTGATCAAACGACAATATGGACTGAACTTAGAAATTAAATATTAAAAATTAATTATCGCGCTTGTGAAGCGAATTTAAATCGTCCGAAGCCACTGAGTCCGTCCCAAAACAGGCACAGGGACGGAGACAGAGACGGCAACAGAAGGTGGGGTCAACTGACATATCCAAGAGGAGATATGTTTTTTTTTTGCCAAACTGAATCTTAGGAACAAAGATTTTGGTTTCAAGGAAAGTAGGATATTGAAAATCCTGGAAACACACGACTTAGGACCTTTGGCTGCTGGGAGGGGTATTAGAGGTAACGCGGAGTCAGAATTCAGGCAGTCGGTGTGGACATCTACGAGGGTGCAAAATCCGCGTCGGTTGTTTTTTTTTGAGTGATAGAACCGTGAGTGATTGTTACCGTCGAGTGATAGTGTCCCAGTGGTTGAAAATTATAGTTTAACTTCAAGTGAAAGTGGTGTACGGGTAATTATACTCTTCGACATTGTTGATCGCTCACGATAAAAGAAAAGGGGGGTACGGGTTTGATTTTATTTTATAAAGGGTAATTAATTTGGCACATTAGAACTTCGGAAATTACTGCGCTTTATTAAGTTGATTAGTCCGGCATATATAGAACTGATATTTGCAGATCTCCGGAAACTAGCTGTGCGTTATAAAGATACCTATTTTATGCTAAACACGCGGGAAATTGTTAATAAGTCTTATAAAAATACCTATCTTATGCTAAATACGCGAGGTCCTGTTAAAAGGGTTTTAACTCAGAGTACGGGTTTGATTTTATTTTATAAAGGTAATTAATCTGGCATATCGGAACTTCGGAAATCACTATGTTCTATAAAGTTAATTATTTTTATCGTCTTACTAGGTTCACAGAATAATATTCGCAGAATTTCAGGAAAAGGTAGAGTTCAAATTTAGTTAAATTTTCGTTTTACTAAGTATAGTATTGGCGGATCTCTGGAAACTAGCTGTGCGTTATAAAGATACCTATTTTATGCTAATCACGCGGGAAGTTGTTAAAAGATAAAGGAGTTGTTACTAACAGATTCGATTTTAAATAAGTCTTATAAAATACCTATCTTTTGCTAAATACGCGAGGTCTCATTTTAATTTTTACATTTGTAAGACATATAATATTTCGTTATATGAAATGTTTCGATTAGACCGGGTTTATTTTAGTTATCGAAAGAATATTTAGTTTATTTTAATAATTTTTTTTGTTTATGTTTAATAGTAAGAGTCCGTTAAAATTATAGCGAATAAATTCTGGGATTAAAAATACGTCTAGTGAAAAATATATAGCTGATCTCGCGGGGTATCAGGTTCAGCCCATAATAATCTAGATTTTCATTTCGTTTAAAATTATATAGAGTAATTCCGTGAGAATCGGGGTTTATTTACAATTTCACAGATGTATAAATTCCATTATTCTAGAAAAATATATAAAATAATCTCGTGAGAATCGGGGTTTATTTACAATTTCACAGATGTATAAATTCCATTATTCTAGAAAATTATATAAAATAATCTCGTGAGAATCGGGGTTTATTTACAATTTCACAGATGTATAAATTCCATTATTCTAGAAAATTATATAAAATAATCTCGTGAGAATCGGGACTTATTTACAATTTTACAGATGTATGAAATTTCATTATTCTAAAAAATTATATAAAATAATCTCGTGGGGGTCGGGGTTTATTTACGGTTTTACAGAAGTACAAGTTTCACTATTTTATAAAGTATATAAAATTGCTTCCGTTCGGCCCGGGTTATCTTATATTATATAGGAAAACATAGGTCCCGCGCTATTAAAACATATAAAAACGTTTCATGTGGCCGGGATTATTACGCGCGTTGGGGAAAGTCTATAAGGTAAAAATATGTTTAATTTGATTCGGGTATTTTATATTTTATGAAAGATATTTGCCTCGCGGACTTAAACTATGAAAAAATGTTTCAATTAGTTCTGGTTATACTTTAGGAGTGATGTAAACTTCGCGGTTGTATAATTTGGGTTACTTTGTATTGTACGAAAACGTAAATCTCGCGTATAAAAACGCGTATAAAAAAAAAACGTATATCATGTATTCAAACATATAAAAACTTCTAGTACATTGTTTCGATAGACCGGGGTTGTATTATACTTATAAAGATGTTGTAGGGCCTCGTTATATTGAAAATATATAAAAACCGCCTGGGGCCGGGTCTTCTTATTTATAAACTATATAAGATTTCGTTACATTTAGTTATACAAAATGCTTTCGTTCGAGAATCCGCGTTTCATTTTAAGCATATATAAATATAGGGCCCCGTTTTAAACAATGTTAGTGTTTCGTTTAGAATTCGCGCCTTCATTTAATAAATATGAAACATAGGTTTCGGTTAGAACTATTTTAAAATGTTTCGTTTAGAAATTCGCGTCTTGTATTATAACTGTGAAACTTATAATATTCGTGTTGAGCTAAAACGTGTGAACATAGAAACACTACAGTTTTGACCGCTATTTTGTTTACTATGCCTAGGACATTCTTGCGGTGTATTAGACTTGATGGTAAAATTTAAACTCTTACTCTGTTTAAAATATACGTAGTGTCTCCGCCTAGATTGGCTTCACGATATACTTTATGAAATTTGTAAGTTCCGCTGTCCTAAAATTATATAAAATTACCTTCGTTTAGATCGGGTTATATCATATTCCTCGTGGAACGCGTAAACCTCGTTGTCCTGAAACTAAATAAGGATGTTTCATCTAGACCGGGTTCATTTTACATTTTAGGAAGAATATAAATCCCGCGTCTTTCACTACATAAAATGGTTTCGGTAAGATTGGGGTTGTTTATACTTGTAGAAATTACAGAATCCCGTTATTTTTAAACTATATTAAAATGATAAACTATATTAAAATGATAAACTATATTAAAATGATTTAAACTATATTAAAATTTGCCGGAGAGTAGATATCAAATATTCGAGATGATAATAAATTTATATTAAGAATAATATTAAGAATAAAAACTAAATCGGCGGACCCTAAAAGTAATATGTATTGACCTTATCAAGATGTAGACTAGTGGGGTTTTATTATAGAAACAATTGACTGTTCTGTGGCACCTACTTGTCCGCGGCATCCTCGATAAATGATAAAAACAAGTGGACAAGTGGTCGCTTCGCGGGTTTGTTAAAACTTATAAATGCATGGAATCCTAGATTCAAAGCTTAATCCCGGTATTTCGGATAAATATAAGAATAGGTAACATCGGAAAATAACGGGTAACGGTTTTATGGAAAATATCGGTGCGTATGATCATTAGAGTATGATCATTAGGATTAGAGTTTAGTTTCGGTGACCCGGGAAGTACGGATGCGTAAGACGGAAATAAGGACTATGTTGCAGTATTATTAAGATATATAAATACTTACAATAGTCGAGCTAGAGTCTAATTCCGGTATCTCGAGGAATATAAATTTAAAGAAAAGAAAATAATGTCTAGTTTCGGTTTGGTTAGAGTATATACACCGTATAGTTACAGAGGCTGGATACTAAGCCCCAGCTACGGAAACTTAAAAACGCGCGATGGCAGGATCAAAGGTTAGGTCGCGAACTATAGTTAATTAGGGGCCTGTGAATCGTATGCGCGTGCAAGGCAAGTGTTCGCAATCCATAGGTATAAAGTGAGGTACATAAAGTGAAACTACGATGCACTGGAATGGATATAATCGGCGGCAGATGGGTAAGTCATGTCATCCTCTTTCCGTTTTGAGATTATAACGATATATAAAGGTGGCGCACGATTAAGAAGAATGGTCTCGGGTTCGACACCCCAGACAGAGACGGAAGGAGCGCCGACAATGAAAGTTAACCCCTGTACCGTAAACTTTAAATATACTTTTATCCACAGGTGTTTGTTTGCATGCCGAATCCGTACTGACCATAATAGGGGCGAATTAATTTGCCCAAATTAACCCTTCTCTGCATGTGTGTGAACTTCCAGGGATCGGGCGGCCCGTGTGCTCGACGCCGAACTTATTTATTTACTTCTATTTATTTATTTATACCGTCAGGAGGCGTTTCGATAGCATCATCAACATCATCATCATTAGCAGTGTCCCAGTTATATATAGTCAGGAGGCGTTTCGATAGCATCATCATCATCTTCATCATTAGCGGTGTCCCAGTTATATATAGTCAGGAAGCGTTTCGATAGTATCATCATCATCATCATCATTAGCAGTGTCCCAGTTATATATAGTCAGGAGGCGTCTCGATAGCATCATCATCATCATCACCATTAGTGGTGGTTCAACTATATACCGTCAGGAGGCGTTTCGATAGCGTCATCAACATCATCATCATTAGCAGTGTCCCAGTAGTATATCGTCAGGAGACGTTTCAATAGTATCATCATCATCATCTTCATTAGCGGTGTTCCAGTCATATATAGTCAGGAGGCGTTCCGATAGTATCATCATCATCATTAGCGGTGTTTCGGCTATATATAGTCAGGAGACGTTACGATAGTATCATCATCATCATCATCATCACTAGCGGTGGTTCAGCTATATATCGTCAGGAGGCGTTTCGATAGTATCATCAACATCATCATCATTAGCAGTGTCCCAGTTATATATCGTCAGGAGACGTTCCAATAGTATCATCATCATCATCACCATTAGCGGTGTCCCAGTCATATATAGTCAGGAGGCGTTCCGATAGTATCATCATCATCATTAGCGGTGTCTCAGATATATATCGTCAGGAAACGTTACGATAGTATCATCATCATCATCATCATCACTAGCGGTGGTTCAGCTATATATCATCAGGTGACGTTTCGATAGTGACAACATCATCTTCATCAGTGATGGCAGGGTTCCAGTTACACATCAGTCGGAGATAATTAGGCAGATCCCATCATCATCGATGGCAGGATTCTAGCTGTACACCATTTGTAGAAAATACACCGACATCCCTGGCCAGGGGCTGGGCGTATCCCTACTGTCCAGATCCACCTTTCCATCTACTAATACGAGGGGTCATGGCCTCGTGAAACCACATGGCAACCAACCATTACAAGTATTTATTTATGTATTGTATATGTATGTATATGTATGTATATGTATGTATATTATATTTTATTAGCATGTATCTATTCGTACGTAGTGTATGAGGGGGCTCTTCACGGGTGGCACAACACCCGTGCGGATGTCTTCCCTCGTCTGGAATGGATTGAACGTATTGATGCATATCAGATTATAATAAGTACTACCTGGGAGGGTGATTGCAGTCACTGTAGTGTCGCGAATGGCCAATGGGCTGCAGTTGCTCACAGGCGAGGGTTGGGGAGCCTAGGAAACTCCCCCTCCCCACTCGCATATTTTTGACTTGACAGGTGGCCCGGGACCATCTTTACAGTAGCTTCAGTATATATACCGTAGTTTAACTTAGTTTAACCTGGAGGAGTTGGAATTCGGGGGGCAAACTGGCTCTGAGCCCGGACGCCAGACACTGACGCGAGGGATGGTGCGGTACTTTGCACAGAAGAGGCCCAACATGAAAAGGCGCATCCAGGCTCAGGTCAACGTATCCGGAACTCGTGTCGGGAGAAGGAAGATGGGATCAGTCACCGATGAGCCTTTGGGTATGGAGGAGCCGAATTTAAAGCAGACACATTTTTCGCGTACACATACATTAACACATACCTCTACACCCCCTTTATCCACTAGAACCCACCGTACCACTAGAATGAGACATAGGGCCAGATACAGGTGACGGAACTTAGGCCGGCTAGTAAATAAACGTAACATTGTAAATGATGTAAAAATAATGCAGAGTAAATATAAAAGATCGTAAGGAATAAGCACAGTGAGATAACGGCGGAAGATAAAATTATCAATCAGCGAGGGCGTCGAAGACGGGATCATCCATAGGAGCGGCTACGAAGAACTCGAGGGCTTTCAGGAGATCTATGTACTCTATATGTGCATGCGCATGCGATAACGGCACGTTACTAACCTTTCCAGTGGATGGCGGTCGATCCCATACAGGTAAGACAATGGGGGGGATCGAGCGGAGAGGGCGTGGGAGCGGAGGATCGCGCACTCTGGAAGCGCAGCTACACCAGATGCAGTGGTTTCAGTCCGTAGGAATGATAGGTAAATAATATAGGGCCACGGAACATAGTATGTTTAGCAATTGCACCGTAGGGCTTAATTGACGTGCTAGGTAGTTTTGTTTGCGTTTTCCATGAACATTCACGAACTTCATACCCCAGCATTTAATTTTAGTAAAGCTTGCGTTAGGGTTACCACTAAACCAATTCATCCCCTATAGTTCGAAACAAAAAATTACACAACGTGAACTGGGGAGGTCTTGAATAAAGCGAGGGTGTTTGGAAATACTACGTTAAAAACCGTAGAGCCTTCACCCGACGTAGATAGATAGCTTGTTTGCCTCTAACAAGGCGTAAACTCAGTTAGGAGTAGGATCGAGCTGAAAGGCGAAGAAGAGGAGCCATCACAAGCCGCTTTAACTGTTCTAGCGCTAAAAACTCAAATAAATATTTTTGAAAATTGACAGCGTTCGTGAGTGTGTTTATTCATGTGTATAGGTACTATAAAATAAATCCTTTTTTATGCTATCCTATACTAAAGTTTTGTGTATTAGCAAACAATTTGGATGATTTGGCAATTATCAATCTTAGTAACTTCAACGTCTATTTGTCTGTCTGTAACTTCCTGTAACGTCCGTCATTTCGTTTAAAGTCACGGCCGAAAGAAGGCGCGAAACCCGAACGCGCGAATGCCAGTGCGGCACCCTAGCGACACTTCTAGCACCGCCTCTCCATGGACCGTCAAAAATATACTTTATATACTAGGGCTTAGCAAAGACGCGAAACATTTCATGTTCCATGGTTTTCCACGGGTGTACAGCTAGTACAAAATAAATATCTTTAATATTTGCTGCAAAAACATTGTGATTAGTCATTTTTACTCAAATTTATAATTAACGTAAATGTAAAATTAAATTATATTTATAATTTACATACAATTTATAATTAATTTAGCCACATGGGTTTATTTGTTAAGGCAATCAATATCAAAAAATCCATTTCCTTCCTCACTTGATTAAAATCATAGACATTAAAGTTTTTTAACTTATTCAATGAGAGCAAAATAACTTTGTGGTAATATTATTACTAATAATAAAGAGAAAATACTTTGTTTAAAACCATTATTTATTGAATAATCAACATGTATTGGGACCAGTGGTCTCTTTGTCAGGATACAAAGATACGACGATCCTTTGGTCAATTTTGTATAAGTTATATACGCTGTATCCTGACTGAGTCAGCTGAGTTTCTATCATTAAATAAGTTTAATGTCTATGATTTTACCATCGGTACCAAAACATGTTGAATATCCAATAAATAGTCATTTTAAATAAAGTGTTTCCTCTTCATTAATAATTATATCTTTTGTTTCAAAATTTCAATCTTTAAATTTGATATTTTCGAAACCAGTTGGTCTATTAAAAATACTTACGGTTAACAGTAAATGTTATATGTAATAAGCGTTGAATAGGTTGTTTTCTATATAACACGTGAAGCCAATGCATCATTTTTTAATTTCAAATTGTTTTTAAAAAAGTACTTTTTGCGCGATATCCATTTTTATTAAATCGAAATATAAAAAGTTGAAATTGTCGCGAGGGCAAACTGCGGATATTTTTCACACGCGTCATGACACGTCGGGTCGTTCTAGGTGGTCCATTTCCAAAACACGCAGATAAAAGAGCGAAAGAAGCTATTTCGTTGAAAAAAAACATTTCCGTACCCACCAGTACAAAAGTGTTTTCGTGCAGACAAAAAAATCTATGAAACGACTAGTTCTGTTTTACGAACAACATTTACTTATATGGGGTAACGGCATAGTTTACGTGCGCCTCTGTTTTACGACAGAGGCGTGTAAGTAGGGGGGCATCTATAACGCAACGGGTTGAGAACCCCTGCTCGCCACATAAAGCTGGCGATTGAAGCGAATGGATGATATATGGGAAAACACGTTTCCACGTCTCTCGCTTTTGTAAGCAAAATGAGCGCAAAACGTATAAGACAAGACTATAATACGACATAAATGTGTTTTTCTTTCGTTCCTGCGTAATTTCTGATACGGATTTTTTGTGATATTGGTACAAAATTATCCGTTTACTCGCTTGCACGTCTTGTGAATTCGCCTTGTATAAAAGTGACATTTTCGAAAAATCTTTTTTTTTGAAATTTTCGAAGAAACGTTTTTTTTTACTTTATCGTATACCTTGAAGTTCTAAAAATATTTTTTGTCATTATTCATTCAAAAATTCTATAAGTTGGCTGAGCTCTTTGAGGCTATCATGGCAGGTGAATTTTTAAACGAATTAGATTATTATTTTGCTTTTTTCTTGCTTATATTAATCAGCATATAACGTTCCTATACTTAAAATTAAAATTCAAAGTATAGACTAATAACTAATTAATAACTGATGTGAAAACAAATTTAAAAAGCAACTATATTATTAATAATATTTAATATGTATATATTTATTGTTTTTGTTAATGTCTTTACTTCGAATTTTAATTTTCAATATACTAAAGGAACCATTGGCACGTTGATAAATCAATAAATATTAGTTTTATATAAAGGTTTTTTTTATCAATATAAATAATGTTACCACAAAGATGTTTTGTAGATATTGAAAAATATATCAAATTATATTACATAAATATCTAATAATTTATTATTATTATAACTCCATTCAATCTCCATCCCATCTTCTTTCCCTCTCGTTCGCAGGGGTGACTCTTAAGCCGCATTTGGGTAACAAACACTGGTTTAGCAGCTTCTTACGCGGTTCATTCCGCTTTGCAGAAAACTGAAACTAAGCTGCTGTATCATTGGGTTCACCACATTCCAATCCCCACCTAATTTAAGGCACTTGGATGTGGGTAACGACGTAGACTTAAGTATCCAGCTAATCGTACGCATCGTTGCGTTTACCTTTAGTCATCACCTAAGTTCTATTTACTTTTCTCGCGCGTAAATTGGGAGCCGTGGAGTATACTAGCGTGCAGTGGTTTCTGCAACAGTGAACACAAAATCTGTTTGCTCTTATTAACAATTATTAATAATTCGTCATCGGCCATACCTGCATACACTAGTACATTACCTGTTCTTTGGGATTACTCCCGCGCAAGCTCTGAAATGTGTCATTTCACTGTGGGCTTTAAATGGTGTCAGGCGTACCTATTGTATAGTCTATTCTCTCCTGGAGACTATTTCATTATAAAATTATCACGTTTTCATTGCAGAGATAGACAAGAGAAACACTTTTAATCAATTAAAGTTTTATTATCACTTGACCTAAGTAAAAGACCATTTTGTTATCCGCACTGATCGTCTCTCGAGAAACTTCTATGGAAGCTTCTATATAACACTTTTTTTTTTCTTTTATATATTTCTTGTACGCGATGCGAATTCGCCGCGTACGTGTGGGGATGGCGGGAATATGGTCGGGAAATGGGATAAGGAATAGGAAGTTTAAGAGGAATTGAATGACGAGACGAGAAATGGACTGTATTGGTCGGGAAAGGGAGTGACGTTTCGAATCACCTTTTTTCCTTGGCGCCCTCCCATATGTCACCTCACCAAACACTTGATTCACTCGGTTGGCCACCAACATGCTTTAATCCGTTGTCCGGCGGTGACAAGACGAGAGAATGTTTATAGGATGCACAATTAAACACAACACGAAAATTTACAGGGCAGGAGGCGAGAAAGTGTGTCCTGTCGCCTTAATAACGAGATAGTGAGACTTGTCGAAACTAGGTACTATTGTACGAAGGTAAACTGGTACTATTGAGGGTAGGATAAATTTCGATAGAGATAAATCAGTGTTGCCACATAATAAAAAAACAACATTCTGTAAACAATCGATTTCTGTGCCAAGAAAAGTTCGATATTCGTGACGTCACTATCGAACTTTTCTTTTTATTTCGATGTGCAGTTTCTATTGCACTGTCGAGAATTTTCCGAGAGCAAGTAGATAATCGGGCACTGTATCACTAGTTAATTATAATTTTCTTCGATTGACCGCTCGTTTATCTATGACTCCACCTCCAAAGACTCCGTCAAAATTAGACTTATGCGTAGCAATGGCTTGTTTATATAGGATCCTAGATTTCTGAAATATTTCTGTAAATTCTAATGTATTTGACAGACTTACAGAGTTTTCGAAAATCATCCAAAGAAATTCAAACCTTCCAGAAATCCTCGATTATGTGCTTTTATTTCTAGCATCTTGTGACAATATTATAGATACAAGATTTTGAAGGCGATCTCTTTGGAAGAGGAAAAATATGGAAATATTTTCCTTTATAGCGTGGCTGTAATAAAGACAACCAGACTGTCTGAAATTTCCAACCAGATTTTCGAGTTAATTATGTTTACACACAGCTCTCCAATTAGGTATTCCAACTGCATCATCGTCAACACATGGTAGATCGTGATCTTGAAAAATTCTTCTTCCTTAAAGATATCTCCTGCCCTGGATTTCTTAGACAAATATGTCATTGAAATTGTCATATTTTGTGTTGCGGCAATGACTTCGGTTATTGCTGTTTGGTGATTCCCTTCACGAGGCCTTCGACCACCAAAGCCTTCCTATTTAAATAAGCCTTGAGAGGCCCATCTCATTTCACTAAGAAAAGAGCTCATTATTTTACGCCAAAAAATTTCCTTTCAGAAACGTTTAACTAGATAAGAATACAAAACACCGAAGTTTATCACATCCTCAGTATGTCGAAACTATATTTTTTCTTATGTATTATTTATCATCTTCTACCTTCATATTCGTCATAGTAATTATAATCTAACATTATTTAGTCTTCGTTCAATCCGCCTTTAACATTTCCACGTTATGGTCTTAAAGCTTTCTGTTTCCATCAGAGGATTCTATTTCCGATAAAGGAGTATGAAGAACCCTCAGTCATTGTTTCGTTACCACTCGAGATCCAATATCATATTTCGTCCTTCTAAGAATGAAGATTCAATTATCTTTCTATATCTATATATACACATCTCCAGGTACAAAGAATACTCATTTACAAGTATTAATTTCACTAAGTTTACCAAATCAAAGTGTTCATTGAAATATTAATGGACTCCGATTCGATGCCTTTCTAGCGCTGCCGGTAAATTAGTAAAATATAAAAATAATATCGAATTACCGGTTTTTTATCAGTTATTATGTAGGAACTGCCTCACACCCGTGAAAAATCACGGGATATAATTATTTATTAAAATAATATAAATATCAAGACCGTGTACTCAGGTGGTGCGAACCTTGCATGTAGCCCGAGTCGCGCGCTGATTGGCGTGTCACACTTGGCTGCCCGCGCCTCATTAGCTACTAGTCAGTGTTGTTATAATTTCAGCAAGTTACGGACAGATATTCGAAATTAGGATAGTTACTTAAACGGTGGTTTGATGGCATTAAGGTTTTATACACAACATTTAAAAAATAATATTGAAAAGAACGTACTACAGAGGCTATTTGTTGTACGCGAGAAAGCTCTCTCCACTTCTGCACTATTTGATTGAATTGTTGCAAGATAATTAAATGCTAATTGTCCTTCCCTCGACTTTTTTCTTCATTTAAATAAATCATTTCTCTCCTTACTGCCTTTACTTATCTATTCCAAGAATTTATACTATATTCTATCTTATATTTATTAAGATTTTCTTTCTAAAGAAACCATTAAACAAACTCCTATATCCAAATATCGTCACATAATATCGTAGTTCAAAAATATAATTTCTTTAAAATTAATTATCAACCAAAATATTGATAATTTGAAAAATATTTACTGGTCGGCAATAAAATTTAACCATATTTACAGGTAAACCGGTTTATTGAAAATCGGTATACATTCCTTAGTTTTCAGGTTCTGTCTGCTAACCGAGTGTAATAAAACACATAATAAATTCTTCTGACTTGTATTTACGAAAATATCATACAAATTTTAAAAAAATTATATGAATCAATGAAAAAAACACACAAAAAATCTCTATATTGAAAAATTATTTGTTGGTGTCCGGGATTTCTATATATCTTTCTAATTGATTCGTCAAATTTTTTTAAGAATATTTTGAGTTTGTTCAAATTTTTCAAAGAACACAGTACTGAATTTTTATTCCAGGGCACATCATTAATCAAGATTTATAATAGATGTCTCATAAACACGTAATTATATTTTTTTATGGGAAAGTAGGCTTACGATCTATCGTACGACTGACTTAAGTGATCACTTTACACAATAACTTAACTTGACACTTAACATAACTTAACTCTTTAACTACTAAGTAGATAGATGTCTATCTGTCTATCCAGCCGTACAATAGATCGTAAGCCCTATGAAAACCCAAAGACTTCCATACCTACTTTCCCGTAAAAAAATATAATTTCGTCTCTATGAGACGTCTATAATATATCTTGATTGTGTGTGTGTTATGAAAAAATGCAATTTTACAATAAAATTGCTTTAAATAAAAAATATGAGCTGTTTTTTAAAAAAAACATTCATTGTTGATTTGATTTCTTATGCTTTGATTTTTATCAAATTGACTTTCAAAAACTTTACCGCTCCGGGCCTGAATGAGGCTTACTGTTTCATAGAAAATAGCAAAATATTCCGAAGCTTACCCTTGTGGCAATAAACGTGCTGCATGTGATACGGTTTCTTTGAGTCGATACGTGACTTCTATAACATTAATATTATATTAATTACATTGGGTAAAGCGTATACTACGGCTCGAGTATTTATTATATGGCTTACACGTGATATTCAGTCTTTTCTAAAGCCTACGCGGATTCTCAAAGTTACTAAAAATTCCGGGCGACTGCCACAGATATTTTTTTGTGAAAAATCTATTATATTCATTTATACAGGATGTCCCGTATCTCGACGTCAAGCTAAAATTGGGTGATTTTTATATACTTAACATAAAACACGTTTTAAAGAAAATATATTTTTTTTAATATATAAATAAAACATATTTAAGAGAAATGTACAACATATATAAACAATGATTAGTACAAAAGCTAACATTAATAATTAGAAACCTTCAATAAATTTTTTATAAAGTAAAAAAAAGATAAAATTTTACCAATATACTGGATAACTAAGATAAGAATATAAAATAGACCAAAATAAATAAATTTAAAATTTAGGATTATAACATACTTTAAAGGGAAATGAACAATAATTAGGACACTTTAAAATAAATAAATATATTTTATTCATGGGAAACATAAAATAAATAAAAATAAATATTCCATTAAACTGTAATTAGTTCTACTGGCGTATTCTTATTCTAAATAAATATTTAATTTGGGTATGCTCCTACAACCAAAACTGTCTAGGACTAAGCTACTACTAGAAAACAAATACTAGACTACGTCTAAGTATTTGTCTACGTTCTAGTATTTTATTGTTTTCTTATTAAGATAGTGTATTTATGTTAGTCAAAGTGTCAGAGAAATCTCAGCGTTCTAATTTATTTTTAAATTTAATTTATTAAATGTAAGCCTTCCTGAAATGCACCGTCTTTATTTTGTATAATTCCTCCCGAAGTGGTCAGACATACACACTTACGCATCATACGCACATTCTTTCACCCCTTCACGCACATTCTTTCACCCCTTCACGCACACGCACAAATACACATCCCAGCGCCTGGATCACTCTGGGAGGCTCGCACCGTGTCTGAGATGTCTTGTGACCTACGGAGTTAGCTGGTGTAGGCACGGCGAGTATGGGTGGCATGGCGGTTGTGATGGCTCCTCTTCTTCGCCTTTCTGCTCGATCCTACTCCTAACTGAGTTTACGCCTTGTTAGAGGCAAACAAGCTATCTATCTACGTCGGGTGAAGGCTCTACGGTTTTTAACGTAGTATTTCCAAACACCCTCGCTTTATTCAAGACCTCCCCAGTTCACGTTGTGTAATTTTTTGTTTCGAACTATAGGGGATGAATTGGTTTTGTGGTAACCCTAACGCAAGCTAAACTTAAATTAAATACTGGGGTATGAAGTTCGTGAATGTTCATGGAAAACGCAAACAAAACTACCTAGCACGTCAATTAAGCCCTACGGTGCAATTGCTAAACATACTATGTTCCGTGGCCCTATATTATTTACCTATCATTCCTACGGTCCGAAACACTGCATCTGGTGTAGCTGCGCTTCCAGAGTGCGCGATCCCCTGCTCCCACGCCCTCTCCGCTCGATCCCCATAGTCCTACCTGTATGGGATCGACCGCCATCCACTGAAAAGGTTAGTAACGTGCCGTTATCACATGCGCATGCACATATAGAGTACATAGATCCCCTGAAAGCCCTCAAGTCCTTCGTAACCGCTCCTATGGGTGATTCCGTCTTCGACACCCTTGCTGGTTGATATTTTTATCTTCCGCCGTTATCTCGCTGTGCTTATTCCTTACGATCCTTTATGTTTACTCTTCATTATTCTTATATCAATTACATTGTTACGTTTATTTACTAGCCGGCCTAAGTTCCGTCACCTGTATCTGGCCCTATGTCTCATTCTAGTGGTACGTTGGGTTCTAATGGATAAGGGGTTTGTAGAAGGTATGTGTAAATGTATGTGTACGCGGAAAATGTGGTTGCTTTAAATTCGGCCCCTCCGTACCCAAAGGCTCATCGGTGACTGATCCCATCTTCCTTCTCCCGACACGAGTTCCGGATACGTTGAC
>JADDOH010010455.1:0-16860 GCA_016648135.1 Agrypnia vestita
CTGCCGTGGCGAAATTGGATAACGCGCCATCCCCGGATAGAATGGAGGTCCGTTGGTTCGAATCCGGTAGCAGTTAAAATGTTATTTCGTTAATTTGATTTTTCTGTATGTCTTTTCTAATTGATAAATAAAATATTTTAAGTTTAGAAAACAGACACACCGTTCGCGATATCTTTAAATTATATAAGACATGTAATAATCAATTTAACTGTCCATATATTTTATCCCCTATATATTCAGTAAGAGCAAAAAGATTACACTGCCTCCTTCACATTCCTATGGCTCGCACCAACTCCGGATTGCGCTTATCCGTAGTGGGAATGCGCCGTGCTTATATCAACTTATTCATCGACATAGATGTATACGATAATATTTATTTTAATATTTTTAATGAAACAACTTAACTCTTAAATTTATTTATTCCTTTGGTTTGTGAGTCGCATTGGCGTTTGTTTCATATTATAATCAAAGCTTTTTTAAACAGAAGCGCTCGTGTATAAAGAAGATCTCGTATAACATGTTGCAGTAATATTATATTTATAGTGAAAGTATATTTTCCAACCTAACTAGAAAGTTAGTTAGGTAAGATAAGTACTAATTAACTCACCTAACTTTACCAACTTGACTTGATAGTTTATGTGTTAAATAAATTAAAAAATATACTTTCAATAAAAATATTTGTTTTCTGCAACATACACATGAATTTGCAATAAATTAATAAGTTATTGTTTTGGTTTAATTTATTGAAACGGTTTCTTTAAACCGGTTTGTATTAAAATATCAAACCCAAACCGCAAAAAAGCAAACTGAATCTTTGTTGCTTTTGCAGGTCGTTTTCTCGCTTATACATATTTTAGTACATCGTGAAATATACATATTTTAGTACATCGTGAAACATCACATGTTTTTGAAAAAGAATTTTCGAGAATAACGCTTACACACACTGCTGCTGTAATTCGAGTTGTTTTGAAGTTACGCGTTTCTTTGAAGTTACGTGTTTCGGTACAACTTCACCAAACTTGTGCGACTTTCAGAACATCACTTTTTCTCTTATGAATTTTCACTTGGAATGATTTTCCATTACTATGAAGGTCTTTCGGATTATTGTAATTTTTTACTTTCTTCCAACGACATTAAATATTTCTCAACTATATCGGGGGAGATACGATGTCTACTACAGTGGCGTAAATATTATATAAACAATGGGCCTAACGCATAATGGAAGGGCCCCTTCTCTTTATGTGTGTGTGTGTGTGTGTGTGTGTGAATAATGTAGTTCTGGTATCAACACTTTTGTATGGAAAGCAAGCTTGGAATTGACAGAAAGAAAAAGTGAAAAATGAACAGATTTATTTGGAATCCATAGCTGTTTATAGCATAGCTGATAAAATAAATAAAGTATAGCTGAGATTATTTGTCGCGAGAACCGTGAGAATTGGAAATTTTTTAAAATATATGAAATATGTGAGTGTCAAAAGCAACAGAATCAATGAGCTGATATAAATCAATTTACCACAATTCATTAGTCCAACCAAACCAATGCATTCAAATGATTTTTCTCTTCGTTGTTGTGTTTCTTAAATTAATTTTTTATCATTAAAAAATCTGGAAAAAACCACGTGATTATTTTTAACAGCTAAATGTAGAAAGATAGTTAAGTTGATAATTAAAATGACGTTGCAAGTTAGAAAGAGTTGCGTTGACTTTCAGACGAATGAGGACAGGGAAATTTCATGACACCAGATTTCAAATGCTACAGAAAAACAGATCTTCTTTCTTATATTTAAGATTTTTAGTTTTTTAATGAGAGGATGGCCATATCCCAGGAGCAGTAGATGAGAAACAATAGGATATAGTCCTTTAGGGAAGGTTCGTAGGGCGATGGAATGAATAAGCGATTGGTTGTTGTTATCAATTAATCTATATTATAGGTGCTTTTTACTAAAGTAGGTAAGTAGGTATAGAAGTCTTTATGGGTGTATATTAGGGTGGGCCAAAAATTATTTTTTGTCATTTCTTAAGGGGCACATCGATAAAAAGGTGCCAAATGGTCTCAAATTAACACAAGTAAAATATCATCACTTTCGTATAAGTCTAACTGCCTCCGGATTGATGACGATTTTTCTTTTTTTTCCGAGATATGTTCTCATTAGGATTCCAAACCAATAAACGTAACTTTCTTCAGGCGTAGACAATGTATATCACGATTGCGAGTATGAGGGGTTAGTGGGTTTAGTGTGGGAGAGTCGAAGAATACCTATGGCGTACGTGCGCCCTGTTCACGTATTTAGTCAGTGTCAGTATAGCTCTGGCCGCAATTACTCGAGGTTGTGTCGAGCTCGTTTTCCTTATTTCTAGTATGGTTCGTATTCGTCAAAAACAGATATGTCCGTTGTTTGGTGATTCAAGTGATATTAAAAGTAATATGTTACCAACCTATGAAGATGTTATAAAGTTCTGAGTGGAATCGGCAAAAGATAAAACGTGATAATGAAACTAATAATGAACCCGCTTACTTAGGAAAAAGAGAATATTTTCGTTTCAAAAATTTAAGAAATATAGTCAAGAGCTTCTATTCCTACTATCCAAAAAAAAAACGACGGAAAGTGACGTTGAAAAGGTATCATCTGAAATTTAACAATCTTTGAAAAACCACCCTCAAATACCAAAGAAGAAATTAGAAGAATTTCGCCGTACCAGTTAAATATTGTTTGACATTTTGTCTTGTAAGTGTAAGAATATTTACGAATGCATTTGCATTTGCTCCAGCTTCTGGCACATCGAAATGTATAGACCAAGCAATCGCCGATTTTTTTTTGAAATCAGAAATATCTATGAAGTCTTTGGTGGCTGTTGCGTATGGTGGAACTAACGTTAACGTTGATAAATATGGAGGTGTCATACATCTGCTTGAAAACAGATTAGGTAAACCGTTGCAGTGGATTATCTGCTTACTTCTTATGAGTAAAGTACCGTTTCGGCACTTTTTTCTACATGTTGATGGTGGCAATTTGGGACCCAAAACATGTTCAGGGAGAATCGGTAAAGATCTAGAAGTATGTGAAAAAAGATTGTTCGATTTCATCGTTTTTCAACAGTTATTCAATTTTCTGTTCAAGGTATTAGCACTGACCAAATATATTTATATATGTTTTGTACCTTATATTTATTCTGAATAGTCTCAGAGATTTCATCGGGCATGTTTCCTAAGGATTTAGTTGACAAATCGCCAGGCAAAATGTCTCACGCCCGATACTAACTCATCCTAATCGAATTCTGTGTTTGTATGTTTTAATGGAATCTCCTTCTAAAAACTTAGTAATTATTGCTACGTATGTCGTCAAGGCTTACGCCCCAACATGGTTTGCTATAAAAATTCACACTTCCTGTAAAGATGGAGCACGGCACCTGTTCAAACTCTTCACTGCAACAGGATATTTGTCCACAGAACTCAAAGCCATAATAGAATCTGTAATTCAATGAAACAATTACTTCGCGTAAGTTAAACTTATTAATCGCAATGCTGACTGACTTATTTCAACTACCTACTATAAAATTGGATGCGTTGTCTTATACAGATCTCTTTGACTGGCAGGAGAATATATCCGATCCATCAATATTGAAATCCATACCTGAAAAAAACATCCAACTTTTTGTCGTTCAAAAGCAGAAAGATAACTCTCGATAATGCCGCAAGAAAGCCATTGAAAGGGCAGTCAAGACTGTGACAGAAGCTTCAGCCACATTGTGTAAAAAATCTGAGAGAGAAGGCTTCATAAAAAAATAAATATTATTTCGGAAAGCCATGCCGAAATTCGATAATATAAAGGATATTTCGGCTGTTTCAAACATTATAAAAAATAATAATATTAATGCAATTTTTGTAAACATTTACTTGTAATAAATAAATTTAACTCGTACAAGTATATTTCGATTTATTATTTAACTTTTTATGCATTTTAAACTTTTTAAATCATGTTTTAAAAACTCGTTAAAAATGAGATTTTTTTCCAAAATATGTGTTCTTTAAAGTCAATCCGGAGGCAGAAGATGATATCCCATTGTAATGAAATTTTATAAGTAAGCTAAAAACATCGTTTCGCACCCTTTTCTTGATGTGCCTAATATAAATCATAAAAAAAATTTTCTTCATACAACGGTGGCCCACCCTAGTGTACATAGGACTTACGACCTATCGTACAATAATATAAACAAAACTCTGGATCGAGCGATAGGTACACGGCACAGTGTTGTACTGTTACTGCTACAGTCCTAACACAAGCAGAAGAAAAAGAAGAAGAATAAATATACTATAGGGCGCAGTCTTGCGTCCCCCAGTTTGACACATTTCCTGCACTGATAGTGTTACGCCACTGGTTGAACACTATAAGTACTAATGTAATATCTAGAAAGTCGAATGGGTGATAACGCTGCTATATTGTGTCATAAAAATAAGTAGTTTGGGGTTTATAAAGATCAAAGTCGTTATTTTGCCATTACTAGGAACAATAAACCATATGCCATAATCATTCTGAAATAACATTACATTTTGTTACAATACCAATTTCTGTCTTCAAACTTTGATTACTTTCGACGCTAGTGCTTATAGCACCGGACAGTAAACTCAATTATCAAAAAATGTTACTTAATCTGTAACATAATTAATAGAATATGATGCAAATACGAATACTGAACTGAAAACACACATGGTGAGGCCTTCATCCAGCAGTGGAAGTAAAACGGCTGAAAAATGATATTTAAAGCGATATTCTTTTTAATGTGTTTATGCCCATACAAATAGCTTTGCCTCTGTGAGACTACCATGTTTTATATTAATTAATAATTATATAACACTTTGTCAAGTGTTAATTATATATTGTACTATTATATGAATACTTTATTGAAAATGATTTACCTATTTTTAACTATATATTTTGAAATATTTTCATTTTAATCATTGGGCCGAAAAAAGCTATTTGTGTATAGTTCTATACAATTCCAAAAGAATTTACTTTTTCAGAACCAATACATTTTTCAAAGAAACGTTGCGAATTTTGTATATATTGACAAAAAAAGTTTTCTTGAAATACAAAGCGAGAATATAATATTGTTGACACTCGATTTTGTGGTTATATTATACGTCTTTGCCTATAATGTACTGGGTAATATATTACATTTTCATAAAAGCCAGAATATTGTACATAAGTATATGTATGTAAATTTAGTTACTCTTATAATTTCTCTTATAATCTTATAAATGACTTAAAGTCACACGAGAATAATTTAAGCGGAACAATTTGGATGTTAAGCTATCTGCGTACTATAGTGATGGGTCCGATCTGTACTCACTACTACAATGTAGTACTACACTACTGAAGTGCACACTTCGCACATTTTGATGTGTAGTGCACACTACAAACTACAAACACAAAAGTTATTGAAAGTATAAACTTCAAATAGTACACTTCATCATTTCAAAGCGAACACTACAAAGTACACACACTTCAAAGTTATCGCAAGTATGAGAAACATACTTTAAATAGTGCATTTTTTACGTGAAATTTTGATGTAGGTAAATGAAGAAATCTTTGGAAACTGTAACAACCCTCCCCCCCATGGTTTGAAAATTTTTTGGAATCGAATGAAGAAATCTGGCTGGCGACCTTTTTTTTTTTAGGTCGCCAAATGTTACTTTGGAGAAAATATCGTAAATATTTTTGTCGTTGACCTTTTTTTTTTTTTTTTGCCAAATTTTTATTTGGGAAAATAATACTTCACTTCATTTAAAAATTTACTTCACTATTACTTCATTTCATTACTTCACTTCATTTACTTCACTTCAATTACTTCACTTCAATTACTTCACTTCAATTACTTCACTTCAATTACTTCACTTCACTTACTTCACTTCAATTACTTCACTTCAATTACTTCACTTCAATTACTTCACTTCAATTACTTCACTTCACTTACTTCACTTCACTTACTTCACTTCATTTACTTCACTTCATTTACTTCACTTCATTTCGTAGTACTACAATTACTTCACTTCAAGTAGTTTTTACTACAATTGTAGTGTACACTTTGTAGTCTTCAAACTGGTGAACGTGTGTGTGTTGTAGACTTCATTTTGAAATGTAGTTTTTCCCTTCGCTACTGCGTACACTGAAATCGATCAAAGTTGATATCAAATCGTTCTCATTATTAATATATAATTTATAGGGTATAAAAGCAAAGGCAACAATAAAAAAAATGTTTTGAATGCAGTCATCGACAATTACTGATTTTTAATATACTGAATTCTAGATTTCACGATTGTTTCCTATAAATTTATAGGCTTGTTATTCTATAAAAATATCGAATTCAGTACATAATGAATTAGTAATCTTCAATGACTGAATTTATTTTATTTTATATTGCTGCCTTTGCTTTTATACTCCGTATTCGATGTGAATTATTATACATTAAGAAGGAAAAGTTTTAAAGGAAAAGTCATCTTAAACGCTTATCACTCTTCTTCCTTGTACTGTCCCCAATTACCAAGGTATGCTGTTGGTGTTGGCTCTTCCTGTTCTCAGGCTGTATCTTCTTCGGTTCTAGGTGTCACTTTCATCTAGGCCAGTGTTTCTTAACCTGGGGTCCGTGAATATATGTGTCCGCAGTCTCATCTCTGGACCAATTAACAATAATAAATAGAATCCACCAAAATCTCGTAACTTAGCACGGCGAACATGTGACAGCGGGTGGAGTTTAATGTAAAGAAAGATTAAAAGGAAATATAAGAAGAATCACTGAAACATTTACTGTTTTTCTCAAACATATACCTCCGTGAAAAGGCATTTCCGTGGGTGAGAAACTGTTACGACTGTGGACTCTTTCGGGCGTCTTGGACTGAATTCTGTCGTTCTTTTGTACTGTCCTTCCCTTTTGGGAGTGTCTTACTTCAACCTCCTACATTATACAATCGCTGCCACTCTCCCAAATCGGCATCCTGATCTCGACCTCCTTTTATAGCTAACATCCAAACCCAATCTGTATCACTCGACCGTATATATACTTGTATTTCTCTTAATGTTCATTATGTGTTATTTCTGTAACTCTGCTACCACTGTAATTTGTATTTCAATAAAGTTGAGGATGTTGTCTGGTGTGATGGACAGTGAATGGATTTTGCGACCTGAACCTTACGGTGTCCGCCCTTTACACGGCGCCGTACGGGGAAGGCCTTTAGAGAAAAAATTGTCAACCTGGCGACGTAAGAGTAGGACTGATATGGAAGCCCTCGGCTCATATAACAGCCCTGAGAATGTGGTGGGCTCCATTCACTGTGAAAAGGTATTCTCTGCTCTTGTATATACTAAAAACAAATACAGAAACAGATTACAAGTGGAATACGATTTGAGATTACATCTTAGTAGTAACATCAACCCGAATATCACTAATTTAATTGCAAACAAGCAACCCCAACCTTCACATTAATTAACCCTTAATTAATATAAATGTTGGTGTTGCTGTTGTACGTTAGTTTTTTATAATTTTTTTTTGTATTTGTCGTACTAAAATAAATTGATTGCTGGTTTTTTATTAAGAGGTCCTTGAAAATTGTGCTTAATTTCCTGCGCTGATCTAGGTCGTTTCTCCGCAGGATTTTGGAGCATTCCTCTGGATGACTCTCGACTCTCCAAGAAGCCCCATAGACATCTTCTATAGACATGTGGTCTGCCGGTCTTCGTCTTATGTGACCGTTACCATCTTAGCTTAGTTATTTCTTATCTCTTATCATAACTAAAATATAAAACTGTCGGCTCCTAAAGAATAATTATTTATTTATTTTTAAAAAGAAAAAAGAAGATAAACAAAGTTTTTATAAAAAAAGTTATGGACAGACAAACAGGCTACGAAATTATTATTATTAGGTTAATAAAAGCCCACAGAGTACAAAAAATTACAGAGATGAACTGAACCCGTTCTTCAGGAAAGTGAGTTGGGTTAGAGTGGGAGAATGTCCCCCCTCGCTTATATTTAAGACACATTTATAATGCAATTTAAGTATTTATTCTTGCATAACTAAATCCCAATATATCTCGCAAAATTAAATCTCCACATCAAATTCTAGGTATTGAGACCAAATAAAAGGCAAATATTTTTATAATTTCACAATAAACGAACGGATCTCGGAGAAAGTTTTCGTTTATTCAAAGAACAAGATAGAAAACTAAAGTTTTTACATCGTTCACTTTTTATGCTCCACTATAAAATGTGTTTGTTCATCTTCATATCCGCGGTATAGCACGTCATATAAGAGACGAGATGTGATATGTCTTAGCTTGACTTTAACGATAAAGTTTCGTGCAAAGCATCGGACGCTTTTCAAACTCAAAATTATGTTTTGGGAACCACACGCTAAATTTAAAATTAAAATTGCGTCAAAAATGACGTCACAAGTTAAAGCTTTGAGAACAGTGCCATCCAGCGCAGCGCATTGCTGCAAAGAAAGTTATGATTTCTTTAATTTCTACTCCTTATCATTACTTGCGTCATATGGAAGCTTTTATGACGTACATTGTTAAATATAGAATTACGTGGCAGATACAAGTGCACGTTTGGTAACTGCACATAAGAAATTGTCTTATTATTCTTCTGCCGTGACATCACTCAACCTTACCTAACCTAATTTATTATAATAATGACACCTTATGTAATTCAATGTAACTTATTCATCCCTCCTTAAAAAAATATATGTTATAAAATGCGACGTTAAGAACCCACCCGCTCACATACACGCGCACAATTTGTGAAAGAGTGTGCAATTTGAGAATAGGGCTCCTCAGCCATGCTCGGACATACAATCAATAAAATACAGACGAGGGACCGCCGAAGAAGATTGCCAATTAACATAACCTATATAAAATAATGAAAGCTTTCGTAACATAATTCATATTCATATAACCTATGAGTATATATCCACATAACCTATATCCACATAATCCATATTTACATATCCACATAACCTAACCTAACCTAACCATACCTAACCCAACCAAACCTAACCCAACCTACTGTTACTTAAAAGTTAATTGTAAAAATAATGTAGCAAAAATATTAATTTGAAAATGATTGACGATACTTAAAATAATTGAAGACAAACTTAATTAAATCAGAATAGAATGCCACTACATATCTTTTACCCCATTATCTTCTAGTCACTATCTTCTATCCTGGTACAAAATTATTACCTCATCCACTTTTATACATCTACTCGTGCACACTTTGTGAGCGCGTTTTTCAGGGATGTATTTTAATTTATTTACTTAATTTGTTGTTGATATTATTACATAGATGTTTATATAATTTATTAATTGTATTACTTTGTTTAACACCAACAATGAATAATAATATTTAAGCAACATTAGAATGAGTTCTAATTTGCCTCTGAGGATTATGGGTATCCATAGAAAACGCTTAGGATTAAATATTATTACTCATACAGTGGATTAAAACTTAATTAATGTATATTACAGATGTCTCACAGAGACGAAACTGTACTTTTATGGGAAAGTAGGTATAGAAGTCATTTTTTGGTGTACGTAGGACTTACGACCTATCGTATGGTTGGCTTAAGTGATCACTTTACACATATGTAACGTTCGCCTATGTACACCAAAAAATGCTTCTATACCTACTTTCCCATAAAAATACAGTTTCGTCTCTGTGAGATTGATAAGATTATATAAATTAATTGATTAATGATGTCTCTATGACAAGAAATCCAGCACTACCGTTCTGAAAGATTTGAAGAAAACTGTATTAAAACTTAGTTTTTAAATCATATAAATTTATTTTAACGTGTTTTAATTTTATTTTCAGAATAATCGCTGCCGAGAATGTGACGATGCCCCAAATGAAACACGCAAAAAACAAGATATAAAAGTTTTCGATAATGTTTCCGAAAATGTCGCATCGATCGAAAATTTCTATACAACGACAATGAAAACTGCAAGAAATAATGAAATTTTCAAAACAAAGAACTACAATATATTGCCCAAGACCAACTTTCACGCGGCGGTTTACACGCTGCCGTATAATAAAATAGTTGGCCCAGTTTACGGTCTCGCTTTGCGACGCCGCTATACAAGATGGAGCGGGCACAGGGACCGTGGCGGGCTGGCCGGGTTCGTGTGTCTGTTTATAACATGCCTGTGTGTCGGCGCGTCGCTGGGAAGCTACGAGACCTCGTGGCACTTTTATAATGAGGAGCCGTGCTGCGCGGCGGAGAGCGACCTCAGCAAAAAAGGTAAAGTTCATTTTATTTTAAGTGCATTTTTAAAAAAAATTTGAAAAAATTTATACATTTTTGCGAAAAATTTATTTTTGAGAAATTGACACATTTTTCTGAAATATACAGGGTTATTTTGAAAACGTTAATAACCTCGCAGGACTAAATTCCTGCCTTGATTGTGAGTCGAAAATGTTCAAGCTATCATGACCTAATATCAATGGTTATGGAGATATGCGATATCAAAGTTTGCCTTTTTTTCTCAATATTTCTGACTTATTTTTCGTAAAACGTTGGACTATCATTACAATAACTTAAATATGAAAAATTCATTCCGTAATAAAATAATAAAAAACCTTCGAATTCCAATTGGAAAACATTCCAATCGTAATTTATTTAACTTGTATTGAGATTAATGAATTTTTCGTAATCGATATAAATTACTGTAATGATACTCCAATTTTTTACAAAAAATAAGTCAGAAATATTGAAAAAAATTGTATACTTTGATGTCGCATATCTCCATAACTAATATTAGGTCATTATACCTTGAACATTTTCGACTCATAATAAAGGCAGAAATATAGTCCTGCGAGGTTATTAATATTTTTCAAATAACCCTGTATATATTTTTAGTGCAAACAAAACTTTTGTGATTTTTTTTATTGTTATAAAAACTTTTTTAAAAATACGTACCTATAATTTTTTTTAATATTTCTGAAAATCGTAAAATCAAACTTTTTTACACATTAAAAAAAATATTTTTTAAAAAATGTAACAAAATAAAACGTATTTTTACTACCTTTCTTTTAACTCGTTGCGTCTGCTTGTCTGACGAAAAAAATTTGGATCGATTTTTAACCCTTTTCCCGTGATCCAATCGAGCTGAAACTTTGCAAGTAGACTCGTGGCGACGATCAAGAAGATCCATCAAATTTTCGTTTAAAAAAATAATTATAGTATAATTTTGGATTTTTTAAATTTTTAATGGTTTTTTCATACAAATCAGTAAGTTGTATGGAGATTCCGATGCATATGGTAGACACGAAACTCGAAAATGAGTAAGTATTGTAAAAATAAATTAAAACGTCCTTTTTATACTTTTTTAATCGTTTTTTAACATAGAATATTTTTATTCAGCGGGTACTACAAAAAAATATAATATCTCGAAATCTGAAAATATCTTACAATTATTATACGCTCTCATTTTTATTTTGTGTTTATTTTCATTTTTATCAATACAAAGAAAGGAATAAGATATAAGGCGTCCCAAAACCTTTTTGAAATACAAATGAAATCCAGTGTGCTTTAATTTAAATGTAATTATATTATTTACTTTTCAAAGAATTAATAACAGTGAGTAGTTCTATTTATCCCTTTTTATACAGACTATCGCAATATCCGGTTTACCTGAAACCACCGGGAATCGAATCAATTTTCGATTTAGCACAAAGTCCGACTTATTACCATAATTTTGAAGTAGGAGTGATGAACAGAGTAAATATTATTGTGTTAAATTGCTAGGAGCCTTGACTTACAGAGGGCCCCGAATCGTCGAGAAAATGAAAGTCAAACCAGGATCAACTCTGGTAACACTTCGCTCGCCGACGTCTATAGCAAAAATTCAGAGTTCACTATCATTTCGTACGAAACTATGGCTTTCGCTCGTTGTTACAACAAAAAATGACCGACCCGTCAGCGCGGCCGAAACGTAATTTATAAGGCCGTGATCTCTCGAATCTTCTGGTATATTTTCCCGTATTCGACCGGTTTCCGGATATTTCTAAAACATTGCAAAACGTCTAGAAACTGTTCGAAAACCCTCGATTATGTGCAGATCTTCTCGATTTTAAAGTCTCGTACCAGTAGGAAAGAAATATAATGAAGTATGCTGTGAAAAGTCTTTCTTCAGAACGGTATTCTTGAAGTTCTCGTAGTTCATGGTGTACGCTACCAACACCACAAACTTGATCGCATGGTACATGTTTCCTTCCATGTTTCAACTCCAAGCATAAAAATGGATAAAACCAAAGCTTGTGATGAATCACCTGTTTCTATAGTTTTTTTAAAATTATTTTTATTTTTAATTCTAAGATGATTTAAATGCTACGCGGGAAAAATTGAGCTTAACCCACCTGGCGGAGTATTGGGGTTACAAAAAATTTGGGAATGATGAAACGCTAGTATTGGGAGGGAGTTAGTAGCGATTGATCGGATATAGGCTACGGGCAGTTACTATTCAATTCTTTTAAATGATATTAATCTTGTGGTGGAGGCTAGAATTATAGGTAAAGCCGTGTTTGGTACAAATGGTTGACGATCGATGCGGTCCGAGCGGTCCACATGTGATCCCCATAAAAATATACTGAACACGGTTTTCAGAGATTTGGGTCGCAGTTATTGCGTTTTGGACTATTAAAAAACCGATTAACGTCTACTCCAAGGTGACGATGATATTGACATTTCCACGAGGTTTCTGAATTATGGGCTTTTTTACTGGATTTTTGAAACCGTTTAAGAGCCGTAAATCGTGATCTCGAGTGTATTCCCGTGCAACAGAGATGCGAAATATAAGCAAAGGTAAGGAAGGCAGGTCCTATTCAGTGAGACGGCGAGAGAAAGCGCTACATCAATAATTTATAGGAATTGGCCGCGAAGCATAGATTAAACGTATACGATGTACCAGAGGGGTGATCTTAACTGAGCGAATAATGATTTATTTTCGTTTCGCGGGAGTCGGATAACGTAGGAAGATAGGAAAGTTAACTATAATTCTATTATATTTATCTGTAGACTAACGCTCTTCAGGCTTTTACAACAGATAGGTAATTGCGCAATGACGGTATATATATAGTCAGAAAAGGGATAACGATAACGTGTAAGCATATTAATGGCACAACAAGAAAAGAAAATACTCGAATATAGATACAATATATTAACTATGTAATCACTATAAACCTGTCCGACATTAGCGTAGTCTCATCAGAACGGATAACGTGTATACGATTGGCTATTCTAGCTCAGACTTCACCGGGTTTGGTAGTAATAACCCACAAAACATAATTGGAACAAGTGTATCCAGATAAGAATATTGTAAATAAAATAATATGAATTTGCGGCCCATATACACATGAGATAAAAGGATAAAGCGTATGGGGATCTTATAGATGGATGGATAAATGAAACAAATATATATAGGAGTAAATGCAAGTAAAAAGCAAGTATATAAGTGCCAAAAACATAGGAGAACATAGTGTGATAGAAATTCAAAGACGGGAGGAACAATAATGTGAAGTGGAACGGATATAGCAAGAGCATGTAATAATGATATACGTACAAATACAGACAACTACTTGAGACCGATTCGACAGATACTAGCAATCTTTCAACACACCTCTAAGAATATGGTGAGTAGTATATAGTTATCAGCGGAGGCGTCCAGTACCTTGGCAATAAATAAGCACTGAATTAATCCGACGCCTTGCCTGCTGCACTGGAGGTTTATTTATTTATTTATTTTATTTATTTTCATTTATTGGTTTTCTTACAGCCATATAATTAATCAATCTTGAAGAAAAAACAATAATTGATGTACAGAGTTTTGGGCCAATTACGCGAAAACACATACATACAATCGATAAAAGAATAAGAAAAACATGTCCAATAGTGGGGTTGTGTGAGTGTGTGTATTTGTGTGTGTATTTATTTATTTTGTTTTGGGAAAAATTAACAGCAAAACAATCTTAAAAATTTTCCACTGAATTTAAAAATTTACTTTAACTTACATTAATAGTTTATTGTATTATAGCGAAAAGTACCCTTCCAGTATTGTATTGTTCAAGAATATTCACTGTTTATGTAACATAGTTATTTTGTGGATCAATCTTACTGCCAATAAAAATAATAATAAATGGTTACGAATTAATATATAGACGACGTGGCTACGTGAGCCCTGGGCATAACCAGAGAATTTCAATGTTTAAATTCCGCAACAGTTCGGGGGGATCTAATACGTCCCTGTGCGCCGGGGAGCCGCGGGCCTAAGATGGGGCTCATTGGGTGATCCACGAGAAAAGATCGCCCAAAATTAATTTAAAATTAGGTATAGTACCTTTGGATGATTGTTATATCTAGGTACGCAGTGTGTACATGGTGAGTTTAGGGAATTTGATCCCATGATATAGCGGCCAAGAAACGTTAAATTTCCGATAAGGACGGGTGAAAATACGAGGGAACGGGACATGATAATAGTAGATAGTGAAGAAACATCAACTATGATTAGGGGAGTACCCGATAGATTGTGGTTACGGTTGATCAAACGACAATATGGACTGAACTTAGAAATTAAATATTAAAAATTAATTATCGCGCTTGCGAAGCGAATTTAAATCGTCCGAAGCCACCGAGTCCGCCCCAAAACAGGCACAGGGATAGAGACAGGGACCGCAACAGAAGGTGGAGTCAACTGACAGGTCCAAGAGAGGATGTGTTTTTTTTTTGCCAAACTGAATCTAAGTAACAAAGATTTTGGTATCAAGGAAAGTAGGATATTGAAAATCCTGGAAACACACGACTTAGGACCTTTGGCTGCTGGGAGGGGTATTAGAGGTAACGCGGAGGCAGAATTGAGGCAGTCGGTGTGGACATCTACGGGGGTGCGAAATCCGCGTCGGTTGTTTTTTTGAGTGATAATTACCGTGAGTGATAGTTACCGTCGACTTAGAGTGTCACAGTGTTTGAAAATTATAGTTTAGCTTCAAGTGAAAGTGGTGCACGGGTAATTATACTCTTCGACATTGTTGATTGCTCACGATAAAAGAAAAGGGGGGTACGGGTTTGATTTTATTTTATAAAGGGTAATTAATTTGGCATATTAGAACTTCGGAAATTACTGCGCTTTATTAAGTTGATTAGTCCGGCATATATAGAACTGATATTTGCAGATCTCCGGAAACTAGCTGTGCGTTATAAAGATACCTATTTTATGCTAAACACGCGGGAAATTGTTAATAAGTCTTATAAAAATACCTATCTTATGCTAAATACGCGAGGTCCTGTTAAAAGGGTTTTAACTCAGAGTACGGGTTTGATTTTATTTTATAAAGGTAATTAATTTGGCATATCAGAACTTCGGAAATCACTACGTTCTATAAAGTTAATTATTTTTATCGTCTTACTAGGTTCACAGAATAATACTCGCAGAATTTCAGGAACCGCTAGGGTTCAAATTTAGTTAATTTTCGTTTTACTAATTATACAGAAGTAGTATTGGCGGATCTCTGGACACTAGCTGTGCGTTATAAAGATACCTATTTTATGCTAAACACGCGGGAAGTTGTTAAAAGATAAAGAAGTTGTTACTAACAGATTCGATTTTAAATAAGTCTTATAAAAATACCTATCTTTTGCTAAATACGCGAGGTCTCATTTTAATTTTTACATTTGTATGGCATATAATATTTCGTTATATGAAATGTTTCGATTAGACCGGGTTTATTTTAGTTATTGAATGAATATTTAGTTTATTTTAATAATTTTTTTTGTTTATGTTTAATAGTAAGAGTCCGTTAAAATTATAGCGAATAAATTCCGGGATTAAAAATACGTCTAGTTAAAAATATATAGCTGATCTCGCGGGGTATCAGGTTCAGCCCATAATAATCTAGATTTTCATTTCGTTTAAAATTATATAGAGTAATTCCGTGAGAATCGGGGTTTATTTACAATTTCACAGATGTATAAATTCCATTATTCTAAAAAATTATATAAAATAATCTCGTGAGGTTCGGGGTTTATTTACAATTTTACAGATGTATAAAATTTCATTATTCTAAAAAATTATATAAAATAATCTCGTGAGGGTCGGGGTTTATTTACGGTTTTACAGATATACAAGTTTCACTATTTTATAAAGTACATAAAATTGCTTTCGTTCGGCCCGGGTTATCTTATATTATATAGGAAAACATAGGTCTCGCGCTATTAAAACATATAAAAACGTTTCATGAAGCCGGGATTATTACGCGCGTTGGGGAAAGTCTATAAGATAAAAATATGTTTAATTTGGTTCGGGTTATTTTATATTTTATGAAAGATATTTGCCTCGCGGACTTAAACTATGAAAAAAATGTTTCAATTAGTTCTGGCTATACTTTAGGAGTGATGTAAACTTCGCGGTTGTGATCCTATATAAAAAATTGCGTTCGTATAATTCGGGTTACTTTGTATTGTACGAAAACGTAAATCTCGCATATAAAAACGCGTATAAAAAAAAAACGTATATCATGTATTCAAACATATAAAAACTCATAGTACATTGTTTCGATAGACCGGGGTTGTATTATACTTATAAGGATGTAGGGCCTCGTTATATTGAAAATATATAAAAACCGCCTGGGGCCGGGTCTTCTTATTTATAAACTATATAAGATTTCGTTGCATTTAGTTATGCAAAATGCTTTCGTTCGAGAATTCGCGTTTCATTTAATAAATATGAAACATATAGATTTCGATTAGAACTATTTTAAAATGTTTCGTTTAGAAATTCGCGTCTTGTATTATAAATATGAAACGTATAAATTTCG
>JADDOH010010456.1:0-24716 GCA_016648135.1 Agrypnia vestita
GCTTTGTAACTCGTTCCACCTCAAAATACAATCTGTTAAATTCTACAAATAATCTAGACATTTTTACTGACAATTTGCTTTTATTTAAAATGAAACTCCGTAATCTCATTTATGATTATTGAATTAAATTTGATACTTCTTTAATTGAATCCCATTCCCTCCCTCTTCCCACCCCTCCCATTTTATGCATTATCATAATTTAAATCTTTGAAATATTTATTATTTATCACATATTCTTTATCATTGTTTTTTATTTAGTTTTTTTTACCAGCTTCGAGGAAACTTCACTGGTCATTCTAAACGAATTTTTTTTTTTGATATCATATAAACAAAATTAAATTGTACTGTATGTTTCCCAAAAATAAAAAATAAAAATAAATTAAAAATAAAAATTGTTAAAATTTGATCGCGCGTTACATTTTTTGTGTTTACGCAATGTTGTTGACCAATCGTTGAACATTGGTTGGTGGGTAGGTACTAGGTATCTATCCATATGTAGAAAGTCCGTTCACTTTAGGAAAGCCATTTGCATTAGTGTGAGTAACAGTGCGATTACAAAAACTCGTAACATTATTTTCTTAGTAAATGACAGACGCAAAAAATAAATAGAAAACTCATTCCGTTTTCACAATTAATATGATTTCAATTTTTTTTAAATAAAATGAAAACATTGACTTTATGCTTTTTTAAATAAAATACTCTAAATTAGATTTTTTTAATATTTCATTTTTTTGAAAATTAAAACTAATAAGTGAATCTATTATCTACTATATCGCATATGTCATTGGTAATAATCATTAATCAAAATATATAATTCTCTACGTAACAATGTCCGTCACCAACGCTACCAGAATGCTCAAATAATAATGTGATATAATATAAAAGACGATAGGTACTCTAGATAGCGCTATTCTCCCAGCATTAGCTGGCGGCCGAAATATATAACAAAAGCACGTTATTTTTGATGGGTTATAGCTAGTTGAAAATAAATTATATATAAGCAAGTATAATTGTACTTAAATGGTTTTAAAATCTTATAATTAATAAGATAAACTATTTTCATCTGTATCGGACTCCGAATCCTCATCAAAATTTATATTAAATTGATTAAGTCTGTGGTCACCGTATCGTGATCTTGGAGTCACCGTATGTTTAAATAAAAAATATTAAACAAAGAAACGACCGTTCCGCGTGACTGCCAGTGTGATACTGAAGTGGCATTGGCCAATGAGGTAGCTTTAAAAAAGGAATACAACAACGTGTTACAGAGGGTATCACTCGCACTAATGCAAGTGACTTTCATAAAGTGAACGGACCTACATTTATTATTTTAGATTACACCGATCGACTGAATAATCAAATATGCATTTACAAACTTAACGAGGTACGCTTGATATTGTGTAAGTACTTTTAATCATTATGTTTATGTTTAATTTGTGTGTCATACTACACTTTCATAGAATATAAAATTTATTGATGAAAATATATTTTACTAAAATATCGGTGTGTAGGTACCTACCGATATTTCAGTAAAACCGATATTTCAACTGTGTGGTTTATTTTCTAATTACAACTAACTGCGTGATTTTGAAATCACCGTAATTAACTTTCATAAATATTACCTATTATCAATTTTTGAAGCATTTACCTCGTACAATGTTGAATCCGAACTCTTTTCATAAGAATTCATGACCTTAACATGATACAAAGAGAGTAATACTATCGTCTCTCTGGAAGAATTGAAAGCATCCAAATCTGCGACAAACATAATGATTTTACTTTATTGTGTATTAAGTATAAGACTATGTTTTAAGTGATTTTTTTTGTCGGCACTTATATTAAAGGCTGGTTCATAAACCATTCATAAACCATCATAATCATCTGGATGATGTTGGTAAAATGATGGCCAAACCGTTATTTTAACCGGTTATACATTGTACAGTTATGTGACATTTGTATCTGATTATATCGATAGTTGGTAATGAGATATGACTGTTACACTGTTACCTAGTACCGATGCCTGGTTACCAATCGTCGACACGATTAGACACAAATCACAAATAACGAATAATGCGTCACTGGGTAAAATACCATCACTAGGGCTGGTTTTTTGTGCATACAAAACGAAAAAATCTATGCTTTTTGTTTAACTATTACCATTACCACAGATTTAATAACAGGTTTTTAATCTTCTATTCTTCGGGAATTAAAAATTACCGACTTGCAAAAAAAGATTCTCTCATACTTTCCCGATACTGGGAGCATAGACGAAAAGGCAAAAAAAAAAATGCGTTACGTGCTGGAGAATTAGATTTTTAGGAACTAATTCAAATAGTCCAAAAAATATAAATAAGGCTTACCTATGCGTTGTTGTTGGCCGAATACGAACCACCTAGGATCGATTTATTTCACCGAAAATTGTAACTGGTTAAATTAACCACAATCGAATCGAAGCCTTTAGAAGAAAGATTAGGAAACGAAGAGACGACTGGCAAAATGTGGAAATGTTTTTCCAGTCGAATGTTTACTAACTAGAATATTTTCTCCCGTAATATCAGCTCTTTTCCGGGTGCTAATTCTATAGAAGACGCAGGCGATATAGCAGTGGACAAACGAAAGAAATCTGATCGCATTTTGTGCGTAAACATATAGAGATGTTTGCTTTCCGAGTTGAATCAAATAAAGCCATTCAAGCACAAAAATAACAATAAATGATAATTATTATTTATGATGTGAAATTAAAGTATAACAGTGACGCGGGTTGAATGACTTGATTTCGGATCGGTTTTCAGTTGGAAATATTTTCAAATGAAGCAATGATTTTTTTTGTTTTGGCAGTTTGTTCCGATTTATTTTCATATTTCACTTTTACCGCTTGCTTTGTAACGCCCTCTTAAAATCGTTACTACATTGGATACCAAACTAACACAGACCGGTTTCCAAAAAAGTGTATTATATTATTTTAGACATAATCATTAGCGATACTGAAGAAGTTTTGAAGTCGATGTCAAGCGATCTTAAACACTAGTAAAAAGCCTTTTCCTTTGAATTATTACACGTATCTATGGATAAGATATAATCATAGATAAAAAAATATAAAGTGGACCATTCGCTATTCTGGTCGGTGGACTGTCATGTAGTATAGTGAATGGGCCGCTTAATAAGAACTCGTAATTTTTTTGTAGAAGGTTTCATTTGAAGTGTTTCGAATGCCTTTATTTAAACAAAAAATTAGCCTTTTTCCTGCAAGATACGCCATCCAGACTTATTTCCGATCCATTTTATATGTTTTTTTATATATTTATTTTTTATACTCTATTGTGAATGATTATTCAAACATCAAACATTAATTTTCTATGGTTTCTTGGTTTATTATTTGAATAAAATATAGCGTTGTCGTTGTATAATGTTCGAATATCGTATAGATAAAATGGTTGAGCTGTCAAACCTACTAAGCTAATAATTGCAATTTTTAAATTGGAATTACTCGTTTAATATAAATAAATATAAGAGTGCGACATTATTTTATGACATTATTGGAATCAGGACACTCAATTATTACTGGGGTATTATGCAGTGTTGTTACGACCTTTCGGGCCGACGTTTCGGATCCCATTGCAGGGTCGTGTTTGCAATCTGGCCGCATGGTGAAGACAAACTAGGTGATTTTTTGGGACACCTTAATTCACTACATAAGAACCTGAAGTTCACCATGGAGATAGAAAAAGACAACGTGCTGCCTTTTCTTGATGTTGAAATAAAAAAGAAAGCCGATGGGAGTTTCGGACACAGAGTTTATAGGAAGCCTACACATACCAACCGTTATCTACATGCGAACTCCCACCATCATCCTGCTCAAAAAAGAGGTCTCATCAACACTTTGGCCACGAGGGCCAAAAGGATATGCCAAGATGAATATCTGCAGGAGGAAATGATAACACTCAGCGACGCACTGGAAGGCAATGGTTACCAGAAGCGACAGATACAACGCGTCATAAGTACGAGGTCTGTTTGCCCTGAAAAACATACAGAACCTGAGTGCAAAGGCATCGCCTTTCTGCCTTTTGTCCAAAGCGTTACAGACAGAATTGCCAGAGCTCTCAAGAAAAGAGATATTAAGACAGTTTTTGGTACCAACTTCAAAATTAAGGATATGTTGAGATCAGCGAAGGATCGAGATCGCTTAGAAACAGACGGTGTATATAAACTCGATTGTCAAGACTGCGATAAAGTATACGTGGGGCAAACGGCGCGTACCATTTCCAAAAAGGTCAACGAGCACAAACGGGCATGCAAACTCGGTCATCCAGAAAAATCAGCATTGGCTGAGCATTTTCTGGATACCGGCCATCATTTTGCATTCGAACCGAAAATCCTTGGAAAGCCTAAGAGTCACCATGCGCGTCTTATCAAGGAAGCACTAGAAATCTACAAGCATCCGATAAACATTAATAGAGATGATGGTCTCAAATTAAAAACATCTTGGTATCCGGCGCTTCAAAGTCATTCTCGTCGCAGACTCCGCAGAGATAGTGATCAGACAACAGATGAATCATACATACAACACAATACAAACACATCATGACTTCGGCACGGTATTGCAAGCCGATACTTAACCACAACACCAACATTCAAGACAACACATCAGCCCTGATGATGGACCCTGCAATGGGATCCGAAACGTCGGCCCGAAAGGTCGTAACAACACGGCATAATACCCCAGTAAACACAAACTTGAAGATCCAAAAAAAATTGTTAATATTTCATACAACTCCCAACGCCACATTCTGCATTTATCCCAATATAACCATGCTATTGTGTTCTTAAAATAGTGTGAAGGCGTAGAAATATCATAAATTTTAATGTGCAATTGGACTGACGCAGCACTTACAGAACAGGGTTATCAGTCATTGATTTCATGATTGTTTATCTTTGGAACAGTAAGCATCGTGTAACTTATTACAATAGGTACTTGTACTCGCATAAACACACAACGATCCAGACACATTGCGACAGACATATATTTACGTATACTCGTACATATTCGTATATATGCGCGTATTCAATTTAATTTATACGAAAAAATCAATCTTTAATTTTTTTAATAATCGCGTACAAAGTTTTTAATATTTAGGAGAAAACGATAATGATAATAGATGTATTTTAGGTCCTAATTAGTTTGCATTCAATAATACCTATATTGATATGGATTCGCGGTAGTGGGAGACGAAATAAAACGCTATAAACTTTACTGGAACACTATTCCGTAATTCGAACTAATCGTCACTCAAGAATATTTTATTCGTTTCTGATATAACGATTATCATCATTTGTATAGCATTGATTCGCTACTGGAATATCCCGTACGCAAGTAGGTACTCCCGTACTTTATTCTCTGACTGTCAACATTCGCCCTTATATGATATGAATCGCCCGCTCGCTATATATATATGACTTCATCGGCTGTCAAACTCAATATACCTATAAGGTCCCGGATTTCTGGAAGTTTCGCGAACATAGTCACGCCTTCTATGAATTTATAGTTTCCAAAATGTTCATAAAAAATCCTACCACCCCTGCACAGAATATTGTCACGGGGTCGCCGCAATGGGGAAAAAACTTGAATGCAATTCCAAACTTTTATGAAAATGGTATGGTCATTTGGTGTCGGCGTTCCATAATATTTTTAGTATGGAATGTATTTTTAATTTTCGGAATTTTTTCTAATAAAAGTGTAACAGCCCTGCAATCGATCTGCTTGAATAATAAACTGAGTCGTAAGGGTAAACATTAATTATAGACGCGAGGCCGACGCCTGTAATGAAATGACACGTGGATGAACTTGAAATAGAAATGGCCATTATAATTTTACGTAGGTGGGTACTCTCAACTGAACTAAAATTTGTTTGGTTGGCTTTATGAAATACTAGTTTTATTACCCAGCTTCGCCCGATATTTCGATTGTTGTAGGTATACGTTAATTTTATATTCCCTTATAACAAAAAAAAGTCAACAAGAAAATGATAAAATATTTTTTAAATTATTTTTTACTGCGTATTTTTTAAAATTCTAAGCGAACAATTTATTTTGTTTTTCTAGATACGAGTACCAACATTCCTTTATCAAAGTCATTTGAACGATCGGAAAATATGAAACAAAAAATATGGTTCCGGTCTTTTTTTTTCTCGTGATAGAAATGAGGTTGCAAAATGAAAATATTCTCGTTGACCTATAAATCTGAGACAGAAGAATGTGCGAAAATTTTACGATGCTTCACGCATTTCCGATTTTCCACATTATAATTAATATTAAGCATATTATTTAATATAATATATTTTACGCTATATATTTGTAAATAAATTAATGTAGGTAAATTTATCTTGAATATAAATTGAGTGTTTTACTATCGTACTTTACATAAAATGAAAAAGTGCAATAAATTGTTTGGTTTGGCAACATGTTCTGCAACTTGTATTTTCACAACAATTAATGAATTGATGCAATAAAAATCGAAAGTTTTGGTCTATTTAAAAATGTATTTTTTTGGATATTTCGATTATAAAGCAATTATCAGATCAACCTCATTGAGTCGCGTGTTTAGTATTTTATCTGATTACTGATTACACAGCGACCCGAATTACTTAGCAACCTGAGACTGAACAAGGTGTGTAAATACAGATATGTTTCAGTAGACAATACAATTGAATTAATACCTACTAAGTACAACCATGTTGAGAAAATTTACCAGGGATGCATTTCTTTACATATAAGGTATAATACTTATATTACAGATATAATATTAACACGCAGTAGAAGCAAATCGATAAGGTCAAATTTATTAAGATCAAAGACGTGTTATTGTAACCTTAGTAATTGCGTTCATATTTATCTATAAATATGACCGCAATTGCACACACATGTCAGAAGTTATAAGCGAGAATTTAAAATCGCGGTAATGAATTAAAAAGAAGACACTGTGAAAATCGTTGAAAGAATAATAATATTTTACGAAAACGGGATTTGATTCCGCGACCTTCGTATCGCCAGTAGCCTATGTACCTACATTAATTACTAGACTGTTGAAGTTTGATTGATTCAGTTGGTATCTTCTGATTGGTAAAAATGGATGCGTCACTAATGAAATGCATTGGAAAAATCAATAAAATCAGTGGTTTGAATCAAGTTAGTACGGCTTGGAGAATAGAGAAGTGGTCATGAGGGGAAAAATGAGGTTTCGCAATAATCGATCCTGATTGGATTTGCACATATTTATAGTAAATAAATTTAAAACTAACAACTTGATCTTAAAACCAACAAAACATGTAGATAAATATTGTTCTAATTATCGTGGTTTTGTTTCAATATGTGTGAGAGATAAATTAATACGAAAAAATAGTGAATCACTGAGTCAAGTTTTGTTACTTGGCACGGTTGCCCGAACTCTAAATTTCTGCTTTGTAATGGAAACAAATCTAATTTGATAAAAATCGTCTCGATGTTTTCCACCGAGTCTAGACCACTGTGAAGACCCAAAAAACATAAAATAAAAAGGGAATCCTAAAATATGGTGGTTGCATCGATTTGCGGAACCGGTTACCAAAATTAGAAAAATTTGCGGAACCAGTTATTTGTATTTTTTTTTCTTTATCGAATAACGTATTACTTCTATGGAGATGAGGTAATTATCTAACAAGGCATTTTTCCTGAAAAACCAAGTGAACTTAGTTGAAATTTTTCTCACTAATTTGGAATCAAAAATCTCAATCTGACATGACATCTTATGCATACAGAAGATAATTAATTCCTATAATTCTTGAATTCCCCCACTTGAGACATGCTTTACGAAACCAACTAAATACTGACACAATTGTTTAGCTCAACTTAAAATGACTTGCTAAAAAGCATTACTATCGCAAATACTTATAAATATTTGCCGCAACGTATTGCAGTTGTAGTCATTGAGGTGTGAAGTGTATTTTAAACTGTGACATCACTAGTACGAGAAAAAACCGGTCTGTGTAATAGATGTCTATGAATTTCACAGACACAGATTTGTAATTTAGAAGTTTTCGATCGATTTAAGCAAATTAAAAAACATAGTTGCCAAACTTTTATAAAATAATATTATTACTTTTTCAGTAGTTGGCCGAGTAGGTACGTAAAGAAAATGCGTTCACGGCTTCAGTACTTCACGCGAATACGGTGATTTCCCGCATGACATAATTGCACATAAGTAATAAGAAATGAACCTAAATCAAACACAAGCGGGAGATAACGTGGCAGATAAATAATGCAGATCCGAAGCAGTCAAGCATTATGATATGAAGAACAGTCAACGTCTGCTTTGGGAATTAATAATCACATCTACAAGGACATTTTTCAACCCTTCAAAGAAGGATAATAGTATGTGTAAAATTATTTATAAAATGTACAATATTCATAGGTAACTTTTTCTGTTTGAAAAACGATGTAATGGTATTTGATTTAACGCTTATCGTATATAAATGTATTATATAATTAAAACTTTCCGTTCGTTCCAACTGAACCTGGAAATTTTTTTCTGGTGTAAACTAACTAATATATACTGTTATAATAAAGTGTTTTTTTTTTCCTAATATTTCCGTACAAAAATGAGTATTCATGCCAACATGAATACAGTTATGTATAATAATGTAATGTTTTATCAATACTGAAGACAATGGCCAGCATACAACCACGATCGTCGTAGGCACAACACTCCGCCCGTAGGGCCTAGCAAGGTAATCAGCGGTAGGTTTCTGCTAGAGCTGTAGAAGATCATTTAAATTATCACAAATTATGAATGACGTTTGTTTACGTTTAAGAGCTTTCTGATTGATTGAATTCATTAATCACAAACCTGTCAAACTTAAAACGTCAACATTGACGACAATACAATATTATAAAATAACTGTCAAGATACCGAAATAGCATTATTGCTATTTTCAGAATACGGCCATTGGTAAGAATATTATCGGGTAAGCAAAAAGAAAGAACTACATTTCTGTCTAAACATATCGCTTCTTCAATATCCATACATCGTATAAACAATGTTTGTAGGTATGTCCGTAACTCGCTGAAATTAGACTTGAATTACAACAGCAACACAAATGATGACTAGCTGCTAATGAGGCCCGGGCGACCGAGTGTGACACGTCAATCAGCGCGCGGCTCAAGGGACGTTATTAATTATTATTATGTCCCGTAATTTTTCACGGGTTTACTGCTAGTATGTTATAATTAGTGATGCCAAACGCTGCATTAAGCTTCGTTTCTTCCTCGATCATCCAGCCAATGGCGTAGGTACCCCCCGGGCAGAGTGTCCGGGAGGCCGGACCCGGGGGAAGCCCGGAATCGCTGAATAGTTACAACAAGCCTATATTTAAATACCTTGCTAAGTAAGAGTACATTTAAATATAAAATAATTTAATAGTTTCATTGAGTAGTCATTTGTTATGATTTTGTCACCGAACAGTAGTTATTTGTTACGATTTTGTCATTGTACAGACAGATAAAATCGTCTATGTATAGTTTTCTGGGATACTCTGCTGTGTATATGTGACCTCTCCGGCCGACGTTTCGAATCCCATTGCGGGGTCATCATCAGTGACTCCGTGATGATGATGGACCCTGCAATGGGATCCGAAACGTCGGCCAGAGAGGTCACATATACACGGCAGAGCATCCCAGAAAACTATACGCAGAATATTCTGAACTGCCGTGAAAACCTGAGAACATTTTTAGATAAAATCGTTTTAGGATATCTAGCAATAATGACAAATGTTTGCGCGTAAGATCATCTTTTTAAAGGTACGAGCCTGTTAGTAAAATGTAATTATGTCAAAATACAGATATAAAAAAAACAATTTTCCGGTAATTATTTTCATAAGACGTGTTTTTGAGTCCAATAATTTTTCGCTACGCCACTGATCCAGGCTTTCCAATTTTCCGCATATTTTTCGCAACGATCGTAACCGAATTCGTGTTTTGTAAAAAATTACAAAACAATGTTTATTATTCACAAACACGGACAACGCGATTTAATTTATGCGATTGCACTTTGCATTCGGAAGGTTGTGTGCCTGTTAGTAGGAATAGTAAGTAGTAAGTAGGAACACTCGGGCACGTTTAATGTATTTATTTAGCACCGTGATTCTAAATATTCATGTTGTAATTACCAAGTACTTCTCAGGTCCTTGAATCCGGAGAGGCTGAAACTGCTGCTGCGGGCCTTCTTCTTGCCAACGTTCCAGAAGTGGAGTTTCCCCACGTTGTCGGCCTCGTTGAAGGGGTTCAGGTGCTCCGGGTAGTTGTAGATGCTGATGGACTGCCTCTTCTCCCGTTCCAAGGTCGCCATGTCGAGGAGCAGCGGGGATATCCTTCTCAGCGCGCACAAACACTGTCCACCGGAGCCCGCATTACACGCGACACCTTCGCCGTCTCTTATCGGGCTGTTGGCTGTTATCAGTTATCAGCGAGCGCAGATTACTAATTCGGACGCGTTTTGTCTCTATCGAGCACTGATAACTGCTCGCGATCATACAGGCGAGTGCACTCGATTCTATAACCTTCAAATTCTGCACTTATATAGACGTATTCGTGGTTTCGTGTGCGGTCCGTCCGCCGCTCCCGTCGCGTCGCCTGCGCGGATGACTGAAGACCCAAGACTGAACTACACTACTACGGTACAGTACACAGCGCGGACTACTCGGTCCTCGGTCGGCGGCGCTGACGAGCGGGAAACGCGAACGCCCCGCGGCTCCGCGTGACGTCTCGCCGATGGCGTAAGTACACAAAAGACGCCTCGAGAAAATTAAACGTATGTTGTATTACAATACCCACACGACAAAATGAAAACCGGACGCGAGCACGCTTTTAATGCGACAACAATAATGCAGTTAAATTTATGTAACGCTACCTACAAGTTGATGTCACTTCATCGGTCAGATTAAATTTGAAAAAAAGGCGTTGCATGTCTCAGACGCGTGCATCATACCACACTAGTATAGAAATATGTTATTCTGAATAAAAAAATATCATTAATTATCTGTGTGTAGTATTCTGGGATATCTGGGATGTGTTGTATAACACACCGCAGCCTGATGATGGACCCTGCAATGAAATCCGAAACGTCGGCCAGAGAGGTAAGAAAACTACACGCGGAAGATTCTGAACGACCGTGAAAATCTATGAACATTTTTAATAATTAATTCAGTTAATTAAATTAACATTGAGCGTATGATTTATTACCAGTAAAGGGAAAACGATCTACCACAGTAAAACTTAATTCATATTTACAAGTAAAACGGATATTTTATACGAACTGTATGAAAACGATTCTCGTATCTCAACACATATTGGAGTTTCGTTGGAGTCATATCACAGGGTCTTCAGGAATGTGTCCTCTCTCCGCGGGGGTCCATCGTCCCTCTGCCGGCGCGCCGGTCTGGTGTGACTGTGGATGCCCAGATGTCACCCTTCTGCATTTTCGCGTCGGTCCCCCACAAACCTTTAAAACCTAATTCAACCCCTTAACGGAAATAATTTTCATTAAAATCTTAAAATTTCAGCGATTCCCGCACCACCCTATCGGTGATAATAATTATAATCATCGATAAGTCGGAAAGTCCTCCCCCTCCACACCCTGGAGTGGAACGTAGTTTTTTCTTATTAAATCCAGAAGACATTTTGTGCTGTTTTCTCTTACCAAAACTATTTTTAAATTATTGATTGTGTGCAAACCGATGTGCGCAGATTTATCGATCGCATAATCTGAACCATTTTAACTATGCTATAAAATAAATGAAAGAATTACTCAGCTTGACTCTGAACACCTCCTCTCACGCAGCCCAGCGTAGCATTCTACCTAACTGATTTAGCCGCGTGGTTATGGACGCTCCCGAAGGTGTGAACGCCGCCCTGGAGGCGATTATTATTATGATCAATAGGTATGACAGCTTTTTAGATTGGATATATGTCTCTGTTCAGTATGATGATGAGTTCTTGCATACATAGTGTATTCGAGTATGTAGATTAAAATCTCCCAAACGGGGAGTCCCGAGATGGTCCCGAGTGACAGGCGAGGGCTTTTGCCACTGCACTTCTAAAAAAATATATGAAAATAAGCCCTCAAGCATATCTTTGCTCTTTATTGATAATAGCTTGCTACAATTTTCATCATAAATAAAAAGAAATATTAATTTTAAAAAAGTGAAATAATTAATTATAAGCGATACTTAAGTACCTACTTTAATCAAAAATAAAAAGCAATGTTCTATATTCTAATATAAAAATAAGTACGATTTGCAAAGAGCAAGATAGAATAGAGCGCTTGCTTAGCACGTGATAGATGTCGCTAACAAAATCTTTTTTGTTTCAAAAATTTTTTTGTAAGCGATCTCTTTTTTTAAATATTTTATATTTGTGAGCTATAAAAGCAAATGCAGCAATATCCAAAAAAATGCAGTCATCGAAGATTACAAATTTATAATGTACTGAATTCGAGTTTTTATAGGAAACGATTTTCAAAGGGGTAGATACATAAAATTTAAAATTCAGTACATTTTAAACTAGTAATCCTTGGTGATATCCGAGAGTTTAAAAATCAAGATCGAATATTTGACGAGCGATATACTTACGTATGAAGGAGTTTTGCCGTGAATTGGTGTTACAGTAGGAGATACTCGAGGTTTCCATTGATCTGCTGGACCTTCCTGGTACTCTCAAGGAAATGCCACAAAGCTGGGCAATCAAACCAAGAAGTGGCTAATTTATGTAAGAATATGACATCAGCAATTCACCAAGGGTATGATGTTGAAGAAGACAGCCGAAACCTTATGCTATACTTGCCCTCTTTGCTATTTTTGAGGGTAAGAATGGCATAAATTATAACCTTTTCACATGCAATGGTATCGAATATTTGTACAGAATGTAACAAAATAGCACCAATTACTACTATTTGATTTTATTATGAACTAAGTGTATCCGGCCACGCGTTGCTGCGGCTCAGTCTTGTTAAATGGAACAAGAAAAAAAGAGAAAGCACACGTTTCTAATATCAACCTTACCACTTACCACACACAAGAACCATAATTCTTTTTGGTGAGGGTACATTTTTTAGGTATTATTGTAATTTTTTTTAGTTTTTTGTTTTTTTTTATTATTATTATTTTTTTTTTACATCTTAGACCCACAAAACATCACATTGATATTTGTCTGTAGGTGCATCAATACATATATATAAATAAATTGTATTTACCAGAAATACATTCATATTAATTAATAACAATAGATCTTATAAACTCAAATACAAATCAACAATACAATACAACAATACAAGAAAAAATACAAATATTACCAAAATCAAAATAAGTCTCTTTTATTTAATAACATATTCATTAATTCTGTATTTTGCCCTTTTTTATTAATATCCATTTTGACACGACATGGGATTTTATTTAATATTTTTGGTATGACATATTTTAATGTTCTTTGTCCATATTTATTTATGACCTTCGGTATTCTTAGTCCTTCTTTAACCGTAAATCTGGTACTATGTTTATGAATCAATCTATGCTTATATGTCCCATCTTCATGATATCGTGTAATTAGTTTGTACCACAAGATAGCATTAATTGGCATAGAGCCTTGTTTCTTGAAGAGTTCCTGTATATCTTTAGTAGCACTTTCTTTATTTATTAATTTTATAGCCGAATTTTGAATATTTTGAATTTTTCTAATATTAGTTTTGCAATTTAGACCCCAGCTAGTCATTCCATACCTTATTACCGATTCCGCTAAAGATTGATATATAGTTTTCATAGTCTGTATCGGATGATATTATATATATATGAATGAATGAAATATTATATATATTATCAATTAAATAAATAAAAATAAAAATAAATAATTTTACAATGCTTGTGGGTATTCAATTTTTCTGCTTTTAAAAAAAAAGCATCTTTTTACCTCTCACAGATGTGAAATCTGTATAATAGTAGGTATATAATAACATGCGGGTATTCGAATGCAGCATTGTGTCAAAGTCAATCCGTGAAGAACTTTCTGAGATTTAAGATTTTGAACAATCGAATATTTACATATTTATATATTGATAGCTGTTCATACCCGGCGTTGCTCGGGTTAAGGATTTAATTAAACATAAGTTTGTGGGGGAACACAAAGGTTTCTTTTTTTCGCAGTCTATAATAAAAAATAAAAAAAAGGATCCATTTAATCTAGGCTGTGATGTCCAGGAAGGAATTGTTACTTATGTATTCCGCCGTGACCTAAAGAATAAGAAAAAAAAAATAAACTACATTCCCTTTTCGATAAAAAACCATAAAATACCGCCTAATATAAAAATTACCATCCACAATAACAACTATGACAGAATGACCTGCAACAACTCATGCTCAATAATAAATCCAAAAAAGGAAATCAAATATCTTGGAGTAATTATAGACCAACATCTTAAATGGCATAGCCATATCAACGAGTTGACGAAAAGAATTAAAAGATGTAAATATATTTTCATAAGACTACGAAACATTCTAAGCATAGACAATTTAAAAAAGGTATACTATGCAACTGTCCATTCACCACACCAATATGGAATAATAGGGTGGGGTGGAACTTATAATAATGTAATAGATCGAATTAAAGTAATTCAGAGAACAATTATTAAAGTCATACTTAAAAAAAATTAACATTCTCCACACAAACACTATTCAAAATGTTTCCAGTCCCAAAGATGGAATCTATATACAAAATAGTATCAATTATACAACTTATCAAAGAAAACGATCAGGATTAAGATTAAGAGATAATTTTAAAATCCCAAAATGCAATACAAAAAAATATCAACAAGGTTTCGTATACTCAGGCATGAAATTTTTTAACAACTTTCCAATCGAAATGAAAAAGATACAGGATACAGAAATTGAAGAACAAATTGAAAGAACATCTCTATGAACTGAACTAGACACCATTCCCTTCAAAGTCAATACATTTCAAAGTCAAAGACGTTCACTCTACTACTTCATCCTAGATATATAATATAATATAAAATAATTAATTGTAAATAATTAAATGAAAGGAATTATATATAGAAATTCAAAGTTCCTTGTCCGAGCACGAGAGCAATGCTCTTAAATGGAGAGGTACTATGAATAATACAATTGTGTAATAAATGTAACAATAAAAAAATATAAAAAAAAGAATGAAAAATTTGGATCAGATCGTGAAATGTAGTAGATTTGTACAAAAAATATATCAGATGTGGTGGTGGGCTAAGAAGAGAGGGGGGAAAGTTGTCTTTATTGCCCGTCGGCTCTTGAAAAATAAGTATGCAAAATCTGGGTCAGATCGGTGATACGGTGTAGATTTGTACAGTAAATATAACAGGGGAGGGGTTGGGGTAAAGGGGAGGGGGGAAAGTCGTCTTGGTTACCTGCCATTTCCTAAAGAATAAGTTTCCAAATTTTGAGTCCGATCGGTCGAACGGTACAGATTTGCATTGAAAATATATCAGAGGGAGGGGAAGGGGTAAAATTGGTGGGGGAAAATGTCGCCTATATTACCCGCCGGGTCCTAAAGGTCGAACGGTACATATTTGCATTGAAAATATATCAGGGGGAGGGGAAGGAATAGAATGGGAGGGGGGAAATGTCCTAAAGCATAAGTATGCAAAATTTGAGTCGAATCGGATAAACTGTGTAAATTTGTATAGAGAACAGATAGACAGACAAACATTGAGTTTTATAGGTATACAAATAGATATTGCGATACGATTGGCTGCACTTTCTCATCGGTTCAAACGTTTTATTTAAGCAAAGACGACCGAATGTTATCAAAAAATTTGAATTTGAAAAATGTTATATCTAAATATTTATCAATATTGAAAGAGTAGGTACCTGCGCCCTTTTTTCAAATAATTTGTGCGAAATCGAATGCAACGTTGTATCGAAAAGAACATTATGAGATTCAATGATATAATAAACTGTAGATACGTTACAAGCGTGAAATCGTGACAAGTTAAAAATAAGGTAATTGCCTTACTTGCATTCGTTACCGAACGGACCGAAACAAAACGCCGACTACGAAAACTACGCCGAAAAAGTCCCAGGAAAAAAGGAACAGAGTATCGTACAAAAAATACACTATTGTAAGAATGAGTATGTTATTTTAGTCACCGTGACTTCAAATTACCTGATTTTTACGTGATTACTTGATTATGTGATTTGTTCTCTCTTTGAATTCAATATTTGCTACGTATGAAAACCGGCTAATATGGGAATAACGTGTCTATTTTATAATACGTCAATGATGACATTTATGATTTTGGAAAATCTAAAATTTACATTTTTATCTATATAAATTTATAGTAGGTATATGAAAACAAAACTAGGTGAACAAAAACATCCTCGTATTTGAATGCAACGTTGTGCCAAAATTTCAAAGCAATCGGTGGAGAACTTTCAGAGATTATTGATTTTGTACAAACGAACATCTACATTTTTATTTATATAGATATTCTGCAGAAAACGGTTTGGCAAGGGGTGTACAATTTTAACCACCGGTTTAAACGCAAACAGGTTCAAACACAAATGGGGGACATCATTACCGCGAAGTGAAATAAAAAATATAAAGTTTGAACGACGAACCTTTTGAGTATTTTTTTATTTTTTAACAGACTGTCAACAGGTAGATGGTCCTAGAATGACATTAGATTATTATAGTATAGTATAGAGTAGAGAAGTATAAATATTTTATGAACATTTTGAATTCGATATAATTAAACAATACACTTTTTACGATAAAATAATATTAATAGATAAAACTGTCGAAAATCTAATCGAAAATATAAAATAAATACAATTTAGGAATGAGTTCTAGATTATAAGTTTTACGAGTGGAGTGCGCGGGTTCCAAGGTCAACACCGTGTGTCTACGAGTATTATTGGTTCTTACTTCTTACTATTTACTTTGTTGATTTCCAATTGGAAAACTTTGTTCCTATTGTGCCACGTGTTGTCAATAACTGCTTTGAATCGTTATTGTAGTGAGTTTACGCGATTACCTCGATTAATGAAGCTACTTCCACAACTCACTTCCTTGCATCAGCATGGCCAATTGACCCACCGTCCCGCCTGCAATTAATGTTTCTCCACAACAGATATGTTTGCGCAATGAGGCGTAATGGAACAATTTTCTTGTTGTCAATTGAAGTCAACGGTGTGTGAAAAATATTCCAATGAAATGTGATCTTACCGTATATCCGACTGTGTAAGTAGTTGAAGGACTTGCTGATTATTGAAATGACAAATAAAATATAATTCCAGCTTCCAACCAGGGTCATCTCCAAACAATCGACAAATAATAGAACTCGGCCAACTATAAAAAAAATGACTTTGTATCTAAATTATATTATTATTATTTCTTATATTGAATCATGTAAAAATGTTACCCATAAACCTCTTAGGTGTCCATTATTTTTTAAATAAAAAAAGAAAAAAAAAAGTAAAGCCCTAGGGCGGCACTTTTAAGGGGCGGCAAATTTAAAATAATAGTAATTAACAATACAAGTTTCAGTAACGCGTAGGTATGTAGGTATTAGATGTGTATTCTGTGTGATTTAATCAAGCTTGGGTATTTCATGATGCGTTTCGCTTCTGTAATTGGGCCTCTAGGCCTGTTGAAGCGCAAATAAAACAAATATATATATATGGTAAAATGTATGAGTAGGTATATAATGTATTTTCTGGTTAATCCCGTCCCAGATCATGGATTTGGTGAACTTGGTGAAGACTCCTCAACCCGAGCTAGATGCCCGGCCTATGGTTGTCCAAGTGGATGGAACTTAATAAATTTGATGGCATCAGGCTTGTGGGTGTAACTCTGTAAATATCAGATCGAAATCTCTGATTGAGAGATCACCGTGGACACGGGCTCATTTGTTCTCGCTGCATCTCCCGCCCTCTGCGCTAGCTTCTTCCTTTCACCTTCCTCGGGAAATAATAACAAAAAATAAAGTTACTCGCACGTATTACATTACGTAAGGTATAAAAATTAGGTAATCTAAACACGTAACCATCTTCACAAGCACTGTTGATACTATATTTTTATTACATTGTTAAATAGGTGTTTTATCTTTTAGGTAGGTACATCGCTTTGGCTAATAAAATAAAACACAAGAATAGTTTAAGTCGTAAATGATAAATGCTTTTAATGAACCATGCGGCGTAAAACCGTATAGAGAGAGTACGGATAGTGAATAAATCGGAGGCGGTTAAATATAACCACAGATTTTTAGTTAACTTTGTTAAAACCACTACCAGATTTTAGGTCTACCGGTTTCGAGACGTACCAACACTACACCACTACATTCACAACACTACACACCTCAACCATAGTATTGTTACACTTTCACCAATAATTGATCACATGCGTGTTAGTCTTGTCAGGGACAAGCATGCACTCGAGGTGTGTAGTGTTGTGAATATAGTGGTGTAGTGTTGGTCCTGACGAAGAGACGGGACGTCTCGAAACCGGTAGACCTAAAATCTGGTAGTGGTTTTAACAAAGTAAACTAACAATCTGTTATAATGTCTAACCACAAAGTTAATGCTTTAAATATTAATAATATTAATAAATATAACCACAATCAAAAATAATACATTTTACCGTAAACATTGAACCCGACGGGCGCAGACGGAGGTATGCGACCATTTGGGAGCACGCAGGAAGTGTGTGCAAGAGTTTCAATATATTACGACGTGAAGTTCTGTTGCTCCCAACAGAACTCCTCGTCGCCACCAGCTTCGCTCAGTCGGAGAAGAATCGGACTCACCTTACTTCCACAATTTAAACTCAGGGTACTTCCGGTGTCATGTACATCGCACTTCAGTTGTCTCTCCCTTTAACTTATTTTAAGTTGCAACAGCAATGACTAGGGTAATACAACGAAACATTATTTAGATGAAGGGGAATTTATTCAAATTAATTTTAAACAGAATTTAATAATGCCACAGAAGGTGACGATTTTTTTTATGAAGTGTTTTTGGGAATTTTACACATTGAAACCCTTTTCTTTACAATAAATTGAGGCGAAGATTTAATTTACCACGCCTCGACATCAGCGCTAGCGGCCGCGTCATACATGGAGGGAAAAGACAGTGGAACTAAATCCTTTTATACTACTTGCGGTGACGCAGCGCAGGTGTCGGGGCGTGGTATTCACAATCTGCAAATTAATGAACATTTGGGCAAAATATCTATATCACATTTAAAACAATGAAACCACAATAGTCTGGCACAAACACCGCTTCCGCACGTGCTTAGCAATGTTCCTTTTTTCTAAAACCGCTCGACCTGATGCACATGTTCTTGTATTTACGGAGTCAGATAACACGCAGCTCGCTCCAGGCGTGATGTGAAATTGATTAATAGAGAGAATTTGAATACCAGGCAAGTCGTGGTCTTTATTTTGCTGGCCTCGCATCTGAGGAGGATTGCTCCCTTAAGGGTCCAGAGAACAACCCCACCCCGAGGCTTTGGGCGGCCGATGCAGATGATTACCGGAACATCACCTCTGCAGCTGCCCCCCAGGCGTTGCAATTGATCCACCTTTCACTCCATGCTGCGTCACCTGGCCATGGCGCGAAGCGCTCCCGTGGAAAAACCCTCTATTAAGACGAAAGACATTATTAACAACCAATCATGTAATTTCACATGCCACTTCATGCCACTTCAAATTGCGTCTCTCGGAATGAGCTTACCTATTAACACGAGGGTTCACAGAAAGGTTCACATCTCGCTTGCTCAAGTGTCAGATTCCGAATGCCATTTTGTAATCTCGTCCCCGCCGTTCGCGACCGCTGTGAAACTATCTGCAGTAGACCAAAGACATTATTCTGTTCCATAGAGTGCTTGCGGTACCTACGCGGTTAGAAATCAATTTTTGGTGCAGATCGTTGGTGCGGGGATCGATAAATTCATTTTTTCAGAGGTTTCGCGAAGAGGTGTGACGAACAAAGGTTGCTACGTCACATTGTATAAGTCGAAATTCGTGACTTTATTGCTCTCTGCCGACGCCTACAAGAATATAAGGAGAGAAAATATTTAATCAATTTACACAATCAAAATATCAAATTAAGTTCGTAGAATTGCAATGTGCATGTTTGGCAATGTGCCAGAATCCATAGGTAGGTACACCAGCACAACTATGGCTTGCACATTTTCTACAGGCAATCGATAAAGTTAAAGACGACTAAAAATATAACGCGAACCAGAAATCAAACGACGTCAGTATGGATATGGCGAAAATTTATACATCCAGACTTGAAAACTTATGAAAAGAGCTCCGTACAGGTGATGCACAATATTATCCGCCGTTTTTTTAAAAAATTATATTGTAACATAACAAAAAAAACAAATTGAGAACATATTTTGTATAATTATCATTCGGGGTCGTAGTTATGTTCAACTTCAATTCCTGCTTCCCATTTGCTTGGAAGACAGTCGATTCCTGTGTTCAGTGTCCTTGCCCTACTTTCGTCATTTTCCACAGCCGCCAAAAGGGCCTGGTCATCAATGTCCGAAGATCGACACTTTCCTGACTCATCGTCTAAGCTGGTGTCGCCAGCTTTGAAGCCAACAAATCACTCTTGGCGTGCTCTTTCACTAGTTATCTATTGTTCTTTCGCCGAAAATATCACTGAGATCGCGAAATAAGGCGATCTTCCGGCAGAACGAGCAAATTTCACATTTTTTTCTCATGTCTTCTCTTGCGTTTTTTATCACATTTTTATATCGAAATATATATTTTTAAAATTTATTCATCAGGTTACACATATTTTAAATACAGATATCTTATTAAAATGACACAAATTAAATTATATAATTGATTAATAAATTACCAAACTTTCGATGTTTTAATAATGAAGAAAATTGCTCCACAATGTGAAATTTCCTCACTCTGCCGGACGATCGCCTTTATAAATTTGTTTTTCCAAGGGCACGATATGTCCAGAACAGAAAAACGTGATTGGTCGGGGTGAGCCTAACAATATTCACACGTACGTATTACATAGGTGTAAAAGAAATTGTCAGCAGAAATTGTCTTTCCTCTTCCTTATTATTATTTTTTACGTGCTTTTATTTAACTCTCTTTGTCTGTTGTTTGTGGTGTAATTGATTTTTCACCAGCTTCCCGACTAGGTAGAGTTCTGGATTTTCAATATTTACGTAAAGTGGATGACTATCCATTAATTAAATAATTTTCGACGTGATCTGGTCATTATTTCTATTAAAATTAATGATTTTCCATTATTATTGAGCGCTCGGCCGTAAAGTTTAGCATATTAATTTGCATAATAAGCAGTTTAAATTTGCATACTGCATGGATGATGTTAAAAAATCGATTACGAACGTATCCAAAGAAAGCGTATAAAACAATGTTTTCATTCTTTTATTTACCTGTTTTACTATCCATTTCGAACTGTTCGTGGAACGATTCGGAAGACACTAATGTGATATTGCACAGAATGTCTATACCTATATGCCCTCACACGGCTCAACAGTTTACAATACTATTGATGACTTGTCGATAAATTTTAAACCAAATAAATTTTATCGAACGGCTCTCAATATATTTAACATCCCTTTCATTGACACCATTTAACCTCACACGGTCAATATAATTGATAAATAATATTGAAGGCGTTTTATTGATCGCTAATAACACAGATACGCTAATTTGTGTGTGCTTCTTCAGGTGCAACACTAGTGAACACTGCTCCTTGCAGAGATCACAGCAGTGGGATTCACGGTGTAGGTATTCAATTCAATACACCTCTAGGGTAGGTACCTACTCACGAGAAGTGGGTGGTCAATTTTAGAACTGCAATCTATAAGGTTCAAGGGTGACACATTGATCTCTCGTCTCAGAGATTTGGTGGTAAAATTCGGTACCTATGTAGGTATCAGTCGGGTCATTCTACGTATAAAATACCTACATTCGGCAACATTGCACTGTCCTTACATGCTGACGGTTTTTTTAGATAAATCATGGATAAATCTCATCCCATATTAGTGTTTACCAGACCGAATACTTGTATTGTTTTATCGAATATGTAGGTATGCACATTTATGTCAATGTCAATAGTATACAATTACAAAAAATATATTTTACTGGATTACTTTGGTAATGGGTAATATGTAGGTAATATACAAGACGGTAACTGTTCCGGATGGGAACACTTTTTTTTTTATGCGGCTCAGTAGTCTTCGCTGGTGGGGCAGAGATCGCCACCAGAATTTGCTGTGAAGCTCGTAGTCCGTGGATATGCCAGAAGTCAAACGCCGAAGTAGTGCTTTTATCGTATTAAAGTCGAAGAAAAAATCCGAAGCGAAGTCCAAGTCAGAAAGCAGTGGTCACAAAAATCCAAGAAAGCAGAGTCCAAAGTAGATGAGCAGGGGTCAGAAAGAAAAGGCAGCAAGAAGATTGTCCAAATAGCGATTCTCGTACCAACGCGAGTGGCGTAACTGTGGTACTCGCTCAAAAAATGCATTTTATTTATACCAAATTCAAAATTTCACAAGATTGCGTCATAGCATGTTACAGAAACCAATGAGATTGCGTAATTCTGGGAAGGCGCCGCAGCGCTCCCAGCGGCCGAGCGGTGAACTACGTCATTCGCGGTTGCACAATTTCACCGCGCGGCAGATTTCATATGACAGATACAAATTAATTCATAAAAAATGCATTTTAGCTCCCAAGAGACTAATACTGTGTTATTTTGTAATAACAGACCTAGCAGATGATAATAACACAGTTATTTGGACGGGCTGGGTCATACAAGGCCCAAAAAACTAAAATTAAATTCGCCACAAACGGCTCAAATTTTCAAAAATTCATAAAAAATCAAAAACAGCATTTTTACAAGTTTTGCTATGACAAATGTAATTTGCGCATGCAAGCGCTCATTTTAACAGTAATTCCAAATATTTCAGGTAAATATTTACTGAGTTATAGGCATTCAAAAAAGCGCCAAAAACCAATTTTTTTATTTCACTCTCAGGCGCGCCTATATCATTCCACATGTATAAAAATACATTTTCCAGACAGGCATTCAGTAAAGGAATGCAATGACACTACATAAGTAGGAATTCGTCCACGATAAGCCGCTCTGATTGTCGATTAAAATTTCGACTTTTTAATATTCTCCACGGCGAGCCGTGTGCGCGAGCTTACCGCGACGTAGGCCCGAAAACAGGCGTCCACCGTTTCCAAATCGAGAAAAATACAAAAATTTTCTCACGGTCTTCCAGTACTCATTTATTTCATGATGACCATCTCCACGATGGCGCCCGGTGCAGGCCTTCGGGCCCCCGTGGAGGGTATCCCATATACGCATCTCAGACGGGGGCTCGGAATTTGAGTACTAGGCGTTAGAAGTTATAGCCGGTCAGGTAAGTTTGTAAAATCTCTGAATATTCAAAAAACATTTATTTGCCCGTCGGCGGATTCAACGGCGGAAAGAAAGAGACGAGACCCTCTGCAGCGAGACTCGTCTCCCGTGTTGGCGAATATTGCGTGCCACACTCATGCCCATTTAGTGTTGGCGAACATCGCGGGTACCGCGTGCCACACACATACTTTACTTTGGGGCGTTACATCGCGGAAGAATCCCTTCGGCTCAAACTTCTAACCTTTGTCCACGCACCAACAGGTGCCAAATAAAAAATTATTTATTTCCATTTTATTCATAAAAATTCATAAAATTCCAATACATTTTTCTCATCAGAGATTCAACATAATGCACATGACAATATTGCATACAAAAAGGGCGCCAAGCGCTGCTTCCTACAAGACATCAACATATTTTTAAAATATTTTCATAACATATACAAATTCCACACATATTTGTATCGACACTTGTAGCTGGAAATAACATCGGCAGCCAAACAGGCTGCATTTTTCATATTCATTCAACAAAGGGCCAATCTCCGGGCTAGTGTCCGGGCGATGTTGTTCTACAGCTAGTTGGAAGCAGTATGCGCGCGCGGCCCCCTTCCAGTTGCGGCAACAGCCGCTGGGCACTGACTTGCGCGCGCTCCGAGCGGCAACCCGATTTTCAGTAGCGGCATACACGCCTCGTCTCCAATGCAATTTTCTGTATGTAGCGGCTGATTTATTTTGGACACGCGCCGCTCATAGTGGTCATGTTATGTTCTCATTTTTTTACATGGCTCAACCCTGTCCGTTCCATACTCCCCCCGTGTGGCCTGCCCGCACTTATCAGGAGGACAGGGTATGCTGCCAGCGCCCTTATGCTGGATTCCCCTTCAGCATGATTATTCTTGTGGCTGGTCGAGTATAATCGCCCGCAGCTGTGCGTACTCGGACGACTCGAATTTGTCCATCGGGCGCCGGGCGGGCTTCCAAAATTCGCCCTCTGGGCCATGTGTTGCGGGGCAGCGCGGGATCTGCGATGACGGCCATCTCGCCTTCCTTAATTGCGGGCGCGGGCTCCTGCCATTTATTTCGGCGCGCCAATGTAGGCAAGTATTCTTTCATCCACCGCCGCCAGAATAAATCGGCCATCTGTTGCGATATTCTCCACTGTCTTTTCAGGCATACATTTTCATCTAGCGCCCCGTATACCGCCAAATGTGAATTGCGGCCGGTCGCTCCC
>JADDOH010010458.1:0-21115 GCA_016648135.1 Agrypnia vestita
TCCGGGGGAGTTTAACAGGATAAGCCACTAAAGAATAAAAGGCTTCTCGAAAGAAAGCATCTCCATAAGGAGGGTCACAAAAGAAGAGGTTTAGATATCTCGTTGTATATATAATTAATCCTATGTACCGTTTTAGTACATTCATAATTCATATAGTACATAAACGAATGAAACTGTTTTAAAAAATAATTGCGGACTAGATTTATAAAAATATTTTAAATAATTACTAGGCAGACTTTCCAGATGAACGGCAATGTTTTTTTTTAGTATATTCCATTATTTATATGAAAAATTGATTTGTTCATCTCAGAATGTAGGTACTAAATTAGGTACGGCACATAGGCTTTATTATATATACAGCGACAATATGTTATATTTGTCTGTCCTAGGTGCTATTATGCACTGTACAACCTTGACCTTGTGGACGGTCTAACATGATTTTGACACTGATAATCTCTTAAAACTCATAGATTTAAGCCATGGCACACTTTTTTTACCTATACTAGCTGTGCCCGCGCGGCTTCGCACGCGTAGATTTTTAGTACACTGTTTGGATCTTCATAAACTTTCGTGAACCTTCTAGAACATTCTCTTTCCAGAACTTACAAGAAATTTATCAAATGTACAGGAACCTTCTAGACACACCGACACATTCCGCCACTCAGTTTAGAACCTTATAGATCTTTCGGGAATTTTCTAGAACCTTCTCCTTCCAGAACTTTCTAGAGCAGGATTTTCAGGAACCTTGTAGACTCACCGACAGTCGGCGCGCCTATTTTGAAACAATCTGAAGCATTCGCGGCCTTCCCATAACAAAACAATGTGCTAGAAAGCACATTTTCGTCACCCACTCCCATCCAAGCACAGCCACCCCCACCAAACTCGCATATTTTCGATGTGACACCAAGGGCTATCCACCACCATAACCACCGGTGGGTGGTTGTGGAGAAAACTTGGTAGGTAGTGAAACACGGGTTTCTTTTTATATATATATATTGATTATATCCATTCCTCTTTATGGTTTTACCCTTAGACAGTGGCCAGATCAAATCAAAGTTTTCACCACAGCAGAATATACAAATATTAATCAAAATATATATTTCTAAATCATCTGATGGACAAGGGGGCGTGTGTAAGGTGATACGTGGAGCTATCATCTCACTACGCAACTGTTTAAATAATTCTCGAGATAAAAATGTCAAATGTCAGAACTGTTGTAACAATGCCTGGCATCAGTAATAGTTGCGATAAAGAAATTTGATCTAAGCCAGTTGGATTTCAGGGGACAGCGATGGGAAGGAAATATACATAAAAATAAGGAAATACATAAAAATACATATTGCTTGAATTTCAGTTTATTTGTGATTTAAATCAATGCCTTATTTGACAGGAGGAAAACATCACACAAGAGTAGAAAGCAGATCACTGTATATACATATATACTCCGCAGTTCACTCGGCTTCGTCGCGCATTCACACTGTACTGAATATCCGCCGAGTTACATGCCAGGAGTACAATAATTACACATTTGTAGTTATAAATAAATAAATTCAATTGAAACACACCACACATTATACATTTATTTTAAATATACAGAAATTTGTCGGGCGTTTGTTGATGTGTGAAACCACAAACGTATGGAGGCACAATTTACATTAATATAATGAAAGAAAACATAAACAATCTGCATTGTAACTTGATTTTTTTTAATACAAATATCAGAGAATATTTAAACCCAACAAAAACTGTCCTAATAGGCCGTGTGCAGAACTAATCTACAATTATATTAGGTAATATTAGGAATAACCGTAAATAATATACAACATGCTTCACCCAAAAGTTCTCGCGCGCTATTCCTCGCTATTGGAACCGTGCGTGTCCACCCGCCTGCAGTAGGACCTTACCCGCCGAGGTACAGTGCGTCATATCATCGCGTCTTTAACACATAATATCAGACATTGCACAACAAATAAATACGAATGGACAACACAACACGGCACGGCACTCTGAAATGAAAGCAGATTTTTTTTGCGATGTTTTGTGGAAACATACCATGCGGTTCTAGCAACAGGTCAGTCGGTTTACAATTTCCAGATTGAAGCGAAGAATACAGCTTTGTATTTCAATTTGGAGACAAAGCATGTGGGAGAATCCAAAGTGAGATTAGAGTTAGCGAGGAAATGACAAATACAAGTGATTATATACTATGTTACTTAGCATTTACAAAGTGTAATAAACATATCATACATTTAAAAAAATATTAATAAATAAATAATACATATCCAAATCTCCGCCATATGGATGATCTAAACGAAACATGTATATCTTTGAATATAAATGCAATATAAAAAAAAAATTATCAAAAAAATATTATACAAAAACTCGAAAAAAAAAGCCAAAATATTAATGAAAAAAAATCAATATTTTGCATTTATTTACAGCATTTTCTTAATGCAACAATAATAATTTTCTTAACAGAAAATGTTGATTTAATGTGTAATATTGATCGTTAAACAGTTTTTCTTCTTCAGATTATGTGGTATTTTGGACTGATTTCTTATGTGGGGTGCCTTTTAGCCAGTAGCAAAAACTTCGGGTGTCTTCTTCATTCAATTTTGAATAGAAAATATTTTTACACTTTAGGCGAAATGTCGACAGTTACGGAAATAAGTGACATTGAAGTTTGCATTTTTTAAAATTAATATTTCTGACTTATTTTCTATAAAATGGACTATCACTACAGTAACTTATATGGAGTATTAAAAAGTCGCTTGCTTTAATACAAATCAAATAAAATGACAAGAACCTTACAAAAAAATAGGTTTGCAAGATTTTGACAATTTTATTTGACTTGTATCAATGTTGCAAATGAATTATATTACTACTTTTATGATAGCCTAACGTTTTACAGAAATTAAGTCAGAAATATTAAGAAAAAAAATTGCAAACTTGATGTGGCTTATCTCCGTAACATTTTACCCAAAAGTGTACAGAATATTTTCTATTCAAAACTGAATGAAGATGACTTTCCCAAAGTTTTTGTTACTAGCTACGTAACACCCTGTATAACATTTTTTGTTCATAGTTTCGTTATATATTCAAAGCTGTGCATGTTTCACCAAGAACAACTTGTACATGCAAATAAAGTGAAAATATTCCTTAAAAGATGACCACAATAATGAAAACCACAAAAGTAAAAACATGGAAATGCAAAACGAAGTGGTCTTCCACAGGCGGAAAAAAGAAAACATTTAAATAATCATAATATATGTAATACTCCTATATTATTACTCTGGAAATAGGCGAAAACACTACAGTGAAGAAATACATGTTTGTCTCACACATACCGGTGTCACTTCGAGTCTTATGCGCATGTCCGAGAATTAGCGCCAATTTATATCCATTCAGCGCCGCCACATGGGATAAATGAGAGTCACGACGCTTGCGCACAACAGGTCAAGTGACAGCAATGAGATAAAAGTAGCATTTTCTGCCCCGCTTAGTCCGTGACACCTCCACTTATGGGCATTAGCAATATGGGAGTATTACATATATGTAAATATTACACTTTAGCTTCTAGCAAGAGACAAGGCTCCCCAATTCATAGACAAACAGAAATATAACCAAGGATGTCATTGCTCTCAACTCAAAATTATTTTTTTAAATAAAGCTGTGAAAACGACAATAACTCTTATTTAATGTCATTCTGGTTCGTGTTTTCTGGGGGATTACACTGTACTTTTTATAACCTTTCTGGCCGACTTTTCGGATCCCATTGCAGGGTCCATCATCAGGCCTGAAGTGTTGTTGCGAGTATTGTGGCTAAGGCCCGAATACAGAATCAATACTTAAATGATTTAATGGTTAAAGTACGCCTTAAAAGTGTGAACTTGTACTGCAAATTACGCTTTAAAAGCGTACCTTAACCTTTAAATCATTTAAGTATTGCCTCTGTATTCGGGTCAAAGTGTTGGCTTGCGATGCTTAACCACAACATCAACACCTGTGACACATCAGCCCTGATGATGGATCCTGCGATGGGATCTGAAGCTTTGGCCAGAAAGATTGTAAAAACACGGCATAATACCCAAGAAAACACAAACCAGAAGATTCTGAATGGTCGTGAAAACCTAAGAACACTATTATTCAATGTTTTATTTTTATCAATTTCACATTGACCAAACTGCAGTAAAGAAAAGTTACTTCATTTAAACACTGGTTAGTCCAGTTTTGTTAATATTTAAGTCAAATCAAATAGCGGATACCACCATTTAATAAATTTTAATAGCAATTTCAAAGCAGTAGACATTTTAAACAAAACAACTAGAACGTTTGTAATATTTTTTAGTGAATTTCATTTTTTAACTGTTTTTTCCAGACGCAGAAGTGCTCATTTCAAAACTGATCACCATCAAAAAATATAACCACGGTGGTTAAATACCGAATTCAATTATTCATATTATAAAATTTACTCAGCGATTTAAATATTTGGAATTACAAAACTCAAAGGATAAATTATTGGGTTTCTTGCTCTTCAAATATTAACACTATGTACATATTACACTAATTACACATTTCATTAAATCGACGGTCCCTACGTATACTGTCAAATCTGCGAAAACCCAATTTTCGTTTTAGTATCTCAAACCTCCGATTTACTCTATATTTTAGGATAAAGTTAAAAAAAGTTTAATTTTCCTCTAATATATGCTTTGTTTGAAATGAAAATGATTTTTTTTGTCCGAAAATATAAATTTGTTATTTTAAGATAGTAAAACGAAAAAAAAAATGTACATTCAACAGTATACGTAGGGACTGTCGATACACAAACAGTACGATGACAAATAAGACTCTCTAGAAGACCGTATCACAGCTTAATGGGTGGCCGAGAATTGTTATGTCCGAAGACAAACCAATAAATGTTTTAAGATAATTCTCTTAGCTACCGTTGCGGTACGGTGTTCGCAAGGACTATATAGTTCTAACCTATACTATCAATGGCCCCAACTTGGCGATAAACTGCGCCGATTCGATATTCTGCAATGCGTAGTTTTGTTAAAATTCTGCGGCCCTCTCTTGGCCTTCCACTGGTCTGAGCGGGCGGCGCAGAGAGGGCCACCGGACTCTGATGGAATTGGCACATTTCGAAGACGGGACCATCAAAGTAAAAAATAATAATATATCACACACTTAAAGTTTCTGTTTACCCACTTTTTAGCAGCAAGTGCGTGAGTGAATGTTCAGCGAGACAGGCTCACGTAAGGAAGCCGTTTAGACTCGGCCACTGGTATGCGAGGCACTCACTTCAGTCCACAAGTCGATATCTAAATTCTTTGAACCAGTTACGAGTAGAAAAGTTTCACAAGGCTTAAATAGGGCTGACGGCAAACGGGACAGTTGGTCAGAGACATGGCGCATTTCATGCAAGCCACCACGTGCCCGCAAGGCACAAAGCATACGTTGCATTCGTTTCCGTAGCAGATTTTGCAGAGCTTTGAATCAGTCTCACCCCTGCTGGCATCTTGTTGCGTGGGGGGCTCCAGGGAGGGCGGGGCCGGTGCAGGCGCAGGTGCGGGAGCAAGAGCGGGGGCGGGTGCGGGGGCGGAAGAGGCCTCTCCAGAGTTAACTTTTCGAATGTAGTCTTCTCCCTTCATACTACGCAGGTACGGGCAGCGGTTGAACCACAGCGCGTGCTGTTCCCAGGGTTCATCATCATCTTCCCAGTCCTTAAGACCGCCTCCGCAATGGTAGCACACGGTTTGGTCCCCGTTACCGGTGTAATAGAAGCCAGCATCGGCCAGGGCTGCCGGTGTCTGACGCATTCGGACTGGCCAGCCGCGGAAGGATTCGAGTCGCGCTGGCTCAGTCATGTACGCGGGGTGCGCGGGTCGCCCGGCGCCTGCCAGCGTGCCGCATTCGTCACGGCCCGAGGGGACGTTACCTACTTGCTTGCGCAGCAGGAAGGGGCAAGCGGGAGACCAGCGCCCGTGATCCGCTTCCACATCGTCTCCCTCCTTCCACTGACGTAACTCTACGTTGCAGAAGTGACAGCGTAACGCATCACCCACCCCAAAGTAGTAGAGACCGTTGCGGGCTGCGCTCTCGGCACTCAGAAATTTAGCGGGCCAATCGCGAAGGGTACGGAGGCGATGGTCTTCGCGCCGCAAGTCGACAGCGTCCGGACCTTGCCCCTGATTGCCGTCAGGGGTGTCCCCGCTGGACGGCTGGGGGTCAGGCACCGCCAGCGTAGTTGTGCGGGGCTTGTCCGAACCCAGTTCATGGAGCTGCTGCCCGCAGTGTTGGGACCTTGATATGTCCTTTCCTCGGTAACCTATGCCCAGGGGCGACCTTTCATGGACAAGCTGCTGCTGCTGACTCCGATCGAGGGCAGTCATGGCCATTGAAGTTGGTGTGCAGAGAGAGCTGCAACAGGAAACAGAGGTATTGCAAGCAGAACAATATGTATCACAATAACAGTTCTTGTCTTGTGTGCTTGTTCAATGTATAATGTGCCATGATAAGAATTATCTACTATATATTATCATCTACGTCATGGAATGTAAACATTTCATGGAAAATTAATTAATATGGTAATGGATAATTGCCTTTCAGTTGAAACTATGGTGGATTCTAGTTAACTAGGACACACTGGGAATATACTACGTTGACACAACAAAGTGAAAGTTTATGCAATATTTTTATAGACAGGGTGTTTCAGACTCAGGCCACAATACTTAAAAAATATATTTTAAAAACGCATTGAAAATGTTCTAAAATTGTCAAAAATATTATCAATAATTATAGATAAGTGACTTTAATTTTAAATTTCTAACTTTTTTCTGTACAAGGAATGCCTAAGCTTTTACAGAAGTCAGAAATAAAAAAATGCCAAAGTTGCCTATCTATTACAACTATTAATATTTTTCGCAATGTGTTAGAACATTTTTGATTTATATTCTAAAATGTATAACTCCCTGAAGTGTTGTCGACTGTATCAGAAACACCCTGTATATATGGCGTATGATAGAATATATAAATAAGTGAAAATGTTGCGATATGGAAGGGGTTGATTTGTATCTCTAAAATTATTGGGTATGTATACAAATTTGGAGTTTAATTTAATGTTATTTTCTTTATGGTTATATTACCAGGAGAACAACGACAGGTCCTATATCCCGAGGTCATGTAAAAGGGGGAAGGGTCTGAAGCAATGCACCAAAAAATATTTAAAAAAAAAATCATTCAATATAAACCGTAAAAGTATTTTTAATTTTTATGAACTGTGTAAACTTAACAAACGACTTAACCTATTCAGGTATAGATTTCACCAGTAATTCATTTTGGTTCATATCTAGTTTGTATCCATTCTTTTTTTTATTTATAACATTTATGCAAAAATACATTTTGAGATCCCACTACCGTAGCAGGTTATCAGTGATTTTAAATCTTGTTTCATTGTGAAGCTTTCCAGAACATTCAAGATTTCTTCGCATCATCTTCTTAGTCTATACTTTTACTGGTATGTTTGACAACTCATTTCCTCACCATTTAGTGTCGTCTACATTTCATCCTCATTAAAATCCTCTTCTTTACATTAACTCAATACAGAATTTTTTACTTCTTTTCATAATTACATATTCGCCTTCCAGCTGGTTGCTCGGTTACAAAATGACTCTGACGTGAGACCCGAAAATAACAATGATTTCTGAGTCCTTTTTCTCGGCAGATAATTCTGGTGGCAATGAGTTAATTTGGTGTCTGTTCTCTATCACACTCAATCTATTTTAACCAAAATGTCCATTTTGGATTAAATAATACGCTGGATTAAATAAATCACTTTTTCCTGTACAAAATTCATAATAATGTAATTAATCAAACATATATTTCAGAAACCTGTTTCAGCTAGGAAGGCACATATTAGATAAAACTTGTAACTTTACACGCTTTATAAACATGACTGTTGGGTTTCTCCGTGTAATCATTTCCTTGTTTCACATTATCTGGTTTCAACTTTTACCTTATCTGCTTTTAATATGTTTTATTTATCGTCAAGTTTTTAAACATCCTATTTAATATACAAAATATCCTCTTATTTATAGTTAATGTTCTTATTTTTGTTTAAGGCACTTTGATGTCTCCTTTCTTCATTGTTCCAGAGTCGTGCCCATTGTCATCAGTGGAGACGATCACCCCAGAGTGACTGACGTTGCACATAATCATCATGATCGTCGGAAGTGATCATGTCTAATGGTAGATCACTGGTGCACAGCTGAAAGACAAACAGAAATTTATTGAATCTGTTTTTCAGCAAATTTTGTCTGTGATGTTTGTGGATAGAATAGTATATATTTTGTGATGTGTAGTTATCCATTACATGTATTGAATCCGTTGCGTTCTTGATTTATGCCGAATTCATTCATCGTGTTTTTTTAAAATGTTTTATAAATAATGTCAAGTTATATTAAAATTTATTTAATGTTGTATCTGCGGTCATGCCAAGGTCCGCTGCTCATTGTTATCAGTGTCGGTTGCGGTTATCAGCGCACACTGCATGCTTTATTTCATTTTTTAACACTGTGCTGGCAAAAACAGCACGCTGATCAGAGAATCACTGGACAAATTAGTTTAAATTTATCCGGCGATCAAAATTTGTTGGAAATATAAATTATATCAATTCTAAATCATGCTGTCATCTCTTTTTTGGAGTCTCATTTGATACTCGCTCTGATAATTATATTAGTAGAATTATTTTATTACAGAATATAGTTTAACGTTATCTGGTACACTATCCTCTCCTAAAGCAACGCTTGTCCAAAATTATTTTCCCCGCAGGAAATGGTAATTCCACATGCTCTTCAGAGCATGCATCGTAATCTAATTCACCTCCGCTTGTTCAATGATTATTCTTTGCATCTTGCTCGATTTTGGTGATTGGATTTTCAGCAAGGAGTCCTTCACAACAATGGCTGTGAGTGCTAGATTATTATTAATGCAACGTGTTTGATACATTTTATTACTTCATTAACATTTTTCTCTTGTAAATTGAGTCTTGAGGATTAAATTTCATTTCACAATATAAAATACGTCACTGTTACTCGGAACAATAGAATAATTCAATCAAATTGATAGATGATTGCTGTCAATCGTTTCCTAGAATTATTATAGGCACTTATTGTTGCAGGCGTCAGCTCTTATCTCCAGGCAGTATTTCAAGATGAGTGGGAAATCAGCCAAGTGTGAAGACACGCTGTTCGCAATTATTATTCTCGATTCGTAGATAAAACTTGTTTTATCAATTAGTACAATGATTTGTTATTTAAATCTGAAATACAGAGTTAAAAACAAAACATTATAAAAGGAAAAATTATTACATGTTCCATAAACCCGTTTTTTTATAAGTATATTGCTTGTTTTTGTCAATTCATGACACAGCAGTTAGTCAGTTATGGCTCAACAAGCGTATTTCTATCTGGGTTCTAGGAACAATCAAGAATTTGTATATATCTTGCAAATCAAACAATTCCAACAATCTAAATTGCTATTAGGTCATGGTTGCTTGAACATTTTAGACTCATAACATAGTCATGAATCTACCGGCCAAATTTCTGCTCCTAGCTCTGGTACATCTGTTTATATAGGATACATAGCTAGTAGCAAAAACTTTTGGGCAGTCTTCTTCATTCAATTTTGAATATGTAGTAAATATTTCTTACACTTTGAGTGAAATGTCAAAGGATATAAGCAACACATCAAGGTTTGAATTTTTTTCAATACTTCTAGCTTGTCTTTTGTAAAATGTTGGACCATCATGAAAGATATTTATTTATATTGATTATAAAAAATTCATTCGTTTTGATCAAGTCAAATAAAATTATTAAAACCATGCAGAAATTTCAAAAGTTTTTTTGTTTTAATCAATTTATTTCAATTGTATAGCAGCGAATGAATTTTTATTATTCGATATAAATTACTTTTATGATAACCTAAAGTTTTATAAAATAAGTCAGAAATATTGGAAAAAAAATTTTTGATGTCGTTTATCCCCCCGACCTGTTGACATTTCACCCAAAGAGTAAAGAATATTTTCTTCAAAATTTACAAAGGAGGATCCTCTAAAGTTTTTGCTACTAGCTACGAGACATTGTGTATATCATTTAGAAATAAATTGTTTTGCGATTAAAAGGAGCTTATGTTCTTTTTTATTTTTCTTGGCATCATTAAGTTTTATTAGATTAATGGAATGTCCTATCCATTTTTAGGTTAAATAAATGGTTAATGTGCATATAGTTCATTGCATTTCAGAACCGAGTTTTCTAGTATTACAATAACTATTCATGGAGATATTTTCGTCAAAAACCAGTGGCAGCTGTTTTTTAGTTTTATTTTTTTGAGAAAAATTATTCCTGTGAATTTTTCCCGTCACTTACATATTAACTATGGTTCATATCGAGGGATATATTCTGTAGAATCACAAGTTCTCCAATATAATGTGAATTTATATTGTCATATCGTAAGATACCATTGTTGATAATTGACGGAACCAAATTTTTTTTATGGTTAAATTACCATACAATATTATAATTTCCTTTATTTTAAATGTGTAATATTTTATAGGCCTTTAACAAAACTCAATTTCAATATTTTTTCATATTTTGTAAGGACACAAAAGTGTCAAGGACATAGTGATAGCAACACGCCACTCATAATCGGGCTGACTATTGACGTAACCTGCATCAGTTAATCGGGCTGATATTAATATTTGTCTCTTATATAATTAACAATGTCAACAAGATATACCACCTCATTAACCTGGTAGCGGCCTAGAACAATGATTTTTTTTAATTCACTTCAACCAACCTTTAAAAAAAAAAAAGAAATAAACAAACTACCTTAAACATAAAATAAAAACACTAATATAATACATAGCAAGCTAGGAAAACTTTTATTTAACTAATATTTGGATTGTTGGGCAGTCATATGAATAATTACATTAAAAAAAAACAATTTCTATTTTTCAGTTTATTTAATGTTTATGGGACTACAAAAATATAACAAAAAAAATATACCTCACACAAAACCAATTTTAATACAAAACTAAAATCTGTACCCAACAAATAATATAAATTTTTCTTCATGAAATATGAACTCATATAATAAAGCGTACTATAATACTTTTAATAAACCCTTATGCGAATAATCTTTATTGCAACTACAACTAGTGCTTTTTATAAATAAGCTACCATACTTTATAAATCTATTAATATATCAATTTAATTATTTTTTGTGCAATATTCAATAATTACTTGATGTTTCATTCTCTAACTAAATAAATATTATTTCAAAATAATTTTATCACACATTACTACCTATTGGTAATATTCTATGCCATTTCTATTCCTTAATTGAAATACGGCAACAGTAAGTATTTTTCCCACAATTTTTTAGCAAAATTTCAAGAATAGTGAGTTTATTTTTACTATTAAATTGCTATATTATGGTATGCCATTTTGGCTGGTGTAGGATAATTGAATGGAAATATACAGCATTGCTACAGCCCTATTTCTGAAATAATGTTATCAGGCAGCGTTCATGGTAAGCTTACACAAGATAATGGCATTATATCAAACCCTCCCACGTAAAGTATTTAGCTGGCAAATATATCATTTTGTTGTTTTACTATTTCGCATCTACTTGAAGTTCTGTGATTCTGGAGAATCGCATGTGTATACGCCATTGGTTTCAACTAATGAGAAAAATAATACAATAATAGCCGAATTGTTAGGTAAAAACTTGACATACGAGGATTGATCAATATTAACCCTGAACTTAAAACTCAGCATTTTTCAAAATATATTAATTAATTATTTTGAACATCTGTTGACATATAAAAACGATTTTTTTTAGTTACTTACTGTATGCAGTAGTAAAAATTGCATCAAAATCAAAGGTCACATGAAAATTAATTTTGTACGTGTTTATCTTGATGAGACATAAGCTACCCTTTGTAATCCTATTCTAAATGCTTATCTCATCACCCGTCATTCGAGCTTTGTTTGTTCAGAAAGTGGTTTTAGGACTTTGAATCGCCGCCCGCGCCTCGTGACCGCCAAAACAATGTTTCATGCAAAACAAGCTACCATACCACTACAGCACAACATGTATGTATTCACTCGAAAACAGGCCGAACAGAAATAATGATTATGCATACTATTTCCTGGAAGCAACTACGCCTCTGTCGCGTCATTATCGCATTCCACAGGCTCTCCGCTCTCCTCACCGCCTCACCCCCGCGCCCATGGTGATAAACACAGGATCGATCGAGCGACGCCCGAACTTTCTTTTTTAATCAACAAATCGGGCGCCTTAAAGCACTCGTTATCGGTATTAGTTCTAAAGATTAGAGCTATCTATCTCGGCGCAATCGGTATCTGATTAAAAAAAAAATTAAAAATGAGTCGCCATTACGGCCAAAGGACGGCATTCCAACGACAGCTGCTCATGTTCACAATAGATTTTATACGTATTCAGAAATAATTCGTTTTCATAAAAACTCACGTATTGTATGGTGATGGATTCTTAGATAATTAACACTGCAAAAATCATATTATGTACAAAATAAAAATTAAATAAACACTATCATCACACACTCAGCACTCTTGCACGCGAAGCCCATTGATAAACTTATCGAATCTATAGACAATTTGACACATGTTCTAAAAAGCCATAGACTATATATAAATCAGCGCACTAACATGCTAGAAATTCGGGGTAGATTGTGACGAAGATATTTGAAATCATTATAAAATATCGGACTAGTATCCAGTATAGTAATTCATACCACAATATATTTTTTCTATATTACTTATAATAACATCTATATATTATTTTCTTAATAAAATCAATTTCTCATTGATCTGTACTTGTGTTTCCATATTCATATACACTGCCAACCCGTATTTTAAAGAAATCATGTTTCTTTCTCTAATTTTCTCTTAATAAACATGTTTTTACTCAAAACAAAAGGCTAAATAAAGCTCATTTATGTAGCTTTGGTTATAAATCTATTCTTCCAATCGTATCCAGCTTTTAGGAGTACAATTACAGATTTTTACACACTTCACCAACGTCCAAATTAAAAATTTGATGATTCTATACAGTTGCCGGCAAACTTCTTGAAATTCTTTGACGTAGTGGGGGAATGCGCAGAAGACAAAATTTGGGTCTCGTTGGTACATGCGCAAACTTCCCCCCACTACGTCGTAAAATTTCAAGATGTTTGCCGGCTACTGTACATTTCCTTTTAGATTAAAATTAAAAATGGTGCTGTGATTCGCTAGAAAGTATAAGCAAATATAAGAGAATACCTATATTTTAAATCCGCTTTTAAAGAAGTAGGTACAATTACTTTAAAAGGTACAATACTCGAGTGCGGTTGGTTATCTTATCATGTGGATTTTTCACTAGTACTTTCAAGAGATGTATTCATTTATAAGTCCATATCACCACCATTAAGAAAATTAAAAGTTACATAAATAATAAATATTACCTCGAACTCTCAGGGTTGGTATCCATTACGCAACTTTTTAGAAAACGGAACACGGATTATTTTAATTTCAGTGTTGATTTTATGTACTTTTATTGATAATGAATTTAACACAATAATGGATGCCATTTTGTGAAATTCATAATTGAGACACTGATATAAAATATTTAAAATGTATTCTTTTGCCGATTAATATTTTGTAAATAATTAATCATAAGTGCGATTGTCGTATATAAGGCTTGCAAGATATGCTCGATATCAACAAATCAATATCAGTAGCGCCCATGCTAGAATCAAGTAATCTATAAATTCCATTTATTTATTTATGATTCTAATAGCGATTCCTGAAGGAATCTCTTACACACTCTTAAACCTCAATTTAGCACACCATCGTAAGACGTTATATGAGTAAAGATTCAAGGTAGATTCTTTACGGTCTGTCTTATATACATCTTCCAATTTTTCATCCAAAGAGATACAGTGGCGAAATTGTAGTCTCACTTTTCTAAGTAATTCGTGGACCCGTTATTCAGAGAGTCTCCGGATCACAGAAACTGGGCTTCCATAAATGTCACAGGTTTAATCCCCTCCCCTTGTCACAAGATGTCATACCATCCCAGATCTCTCCTCCCGTTCGTCAACGCACATTTGTATTCCGAAAGAAAAATGTAAATATCGTGGAAAATCTGTAAATAAAATGTTTGATGCTCAAAGAACTGATTGTAAACAGTTTGAAAAAACATTATCAAATATATTGACGTAAGAAATTATTGATGCTATTGAAAATCCCGTTATAGAAAAGCCCCAGGCAGGGATATTTTGAGCAAAAAATTCTTGAACATAAATATCGTTTAGTAAAAAAGTATTAAGGGAAAATATGTAGAAGACAAACAGCGGTGGAAAGAAACTGCTCTGGTTGAAAAATATTCGAAAGTGGATCGCTTACAGAGTGGAGGTTTTGTTTCAAATTGCCAAGGACAGTTGGGTGAACATTATTAAATCCGCGGAATTAGTTAAAATCTTGTACATCTTGGGTTTAAAAAATAGATAAAATTTTTAATTACGATCACGATGAATTAAGGCGCCTTTCAACACAATCATAAAAATCAAAGGTATATTTTAATTGTGAAATCACTTAGTAAAAAAAGAACAGTGGTGTATTATTTATTATCTTGTTGACTTGGCTTGATATTCGTATCGTATTCGTGAAAGTAGTATTCGTTGCATCACTACTGCTAACATATTGAGATCGAGGGCAGAAAGTCAAAAGAGCGTTAGTGATTATTTCGAACTTTACAGGGGATCAAAAAAAAGTTCGATCAATCGGATTTTGTCAATGTTTCTTTTATTATTAAACGATTTCCATATTGGTTTATCCAAAATACATACGTAAATCGTTTAGAAATAAAATAAATATTGACAAAACATTGTTTTTCTCTCCTGTAAAGTTCGAAATAATCACTATCGCCTTTTTGGCTTTCTACCCTCGATATGTAGATGGTTTTTTCTGAACCCCCACACTGAACGTGTTGCGATGGTAGGTACTTTGTTCTGATTTTCTTCGGCAACTTTGAAATGGTCACGACTCAATTCATAACATTGTCTCAAAATTTAAATATTTATAACTACAATAATTTAATAGATTCAAGGATGGCACGATCTTTTAAGCTATAAAACGAGGTACTTACTGTTCGCTAACGTATCTCAAGTACTCCTCTGTACCTTTACGGGTCTGGTGCGAAAGCTTTATTTTATAATTTTAGGAAGCGTCATCATCCTCCAACGATGTAGATTTTTTGTGATTTTGAGAATCAGTACGTACCCCCCTGTTCAGATTCGGAGAAGACGTAGTTCTACGTCAAAATTTAAGTCAACAAATAGAATTTTTATTGTATTAGGTAACAGCTAAATGTATATATATTTTTACCGTCATATTTTGTTTTGTGTTCATCGCGAATCCGGTAGGTACATCCGGAGCTATATCCGGGGCCAGAAATGTTTCCAATTTTCTTTCTGCTTACTCATAAGTCATGAGTAACGTCTAGTGGTGGTGAATCGTTCGTGATCGACATCTTTCATTTACTTTCTCATACAAGTTTTTTTCACTGAATTTAAAAATAATCAAACACTATCAATTATCAATCAAGATCTCCCAGCGTTAGAAACCAACGTATTTCCTATTAAAATAGTTGGTTTTACTTTCGTACAGAATGAATGAATTCACAGATTAATGAATTGTGGAGGTGGCCAACTATTACATGTTTACGCAAACAAAAATAACAATTGGTGGCTCTCGTAGTCCATTGGGTAGTGGCCATGACATTGACTTCTCATACCGGGGTTTCCGGGTCCGGTGATTTTCTCAAGCCTGGGTGTTTTTGTGATGTGTTTCATTACAGTAATAAGGATTCTAATCTTTTTTTAGGGTTAAAAATAAAAATAAAATAAGGAATTTCTCCAGGTTAGTGCTTTATGTACATATGTATATGGAACAGATCAATGTCCAGAGCAAAATATATATTTTTTGCATTACAGATTGCTCCATTTACAATGCAAGTATATCTTGGACCTAAATGGAGGCGATCCGCTGCTTGATGCATTCAATGCTATCATTAAATACATTGACATGATCACTCAGTTTATTTAGGAGTATATATCTCGGTTATGGTGTGCTTATTCATTATATCCGTTTTGCATTTTGGGACGTGGTGTTTGTTTGGCGACAAAGTTCTTTGGCGTAGGCCGTAGCAAGACAATGATAGATACTCGATAGACTCCCGGCGGAGTCTATCGCGTATCTATCATTGTCTTTGTAATCGTACTTATGTATAACTTGTAATTGTTTATCGAGCGAAAAAGTTATCAAGCATTTCACGACTTTGGAGATTTCCCGTCACATGACGGGTGGTGACCCTAAAAAACTGCTTTTCCAAATACTGCATACACCATCCTCAATCAAAACCCCCCCAAAGATATATTAGTAAAAGTGGATTCTCAATGAATTAAAAATATCTACCTACTTGTCGTATTTTTGGCCCACCATTCAATTTTGTTCGAGGTGGTCCAACACTTGATCATGCTCTAATATTTTTATTCTATTTTTGGGTTTGTCGTAACTGCAATGGATACTGAATATTGTATTACATAGATAACTTTTTTTAATCTTGTTATTGTACTCATATAGTGGAGAATGGAAAATATCTGATATGAAAATATAAATAATGATATTTTTATATAGATTAAAATAATCTTATCTATATTTTTGCTTTAGCAATATCCAGCTGATATATCGCTAGGACACCACACAGTCTTGTAATATTGAGCGGAAATTCGTTTTTTTTTATTAAAAAAATAATATTTTGATTGCGAAATTTTTTACAGTCTCCTCAATTGCTATCAGTAAATTACAAATAAATAGGATACAGAAATACAGGTAGATTTCTTTCGACAAATGAAGACATACTATAGGTACATTTTGCAATGGGGAATTTTTTTAAAATAATAAGTATCGATAATCTTACCTTGGTCTAAAAATGGTAAGCGAATTTTTTTTTTGTATATATTAAGAGTATAAAAATGATTTTGAAATTCAACATTTTAAATTCCCGCCAAAACACTATATTTCACTAGAAACGAATACGTGTGTCACAATTGTATGGTATAAGGTCTTTTCATATAAGCTTGCAATTGAGTTAGTGTTGGTACAGTGCGAATTGTTTCGTTGTGTTAAGTTTACGAATACGAGAGGGGCATATAGTTATGACGTTTGGCGTAGGTTCGACCGATCGGACTCAAATTTTGCATATTTATTCTTTAGGACCCGACGGGTAACATAGGCCACATTTCCCTCCTGGACATCCCATCCATCCCAGCATTGATTAAATGGAAACATTGTTTTTATTAGAGGCTTTGCAAAACAACTGAATCTTTGTTTTCCCCCACAAACTTATTTTCAACTTAAAAGCGCGAAAAAGGCAACTTTTGTGATTTTTTAAAAGAAAACCTATAAGAATAATTATGGTATTGGTATCATTTTTCATGAAAACAAATACTTTTAATAAAATGTTACTTTTTTTATTAAAATTATTCAACATTGGCAGAAAATATTTGGTTTCTGTCGACTGCCGAAAAAAAAGGTCCTCCGCGGTGACCACTCCCATTTCATCTGTAATCATCAGAATAAAAAAAACAATGATTATCAAAAGTGACACTATAATTTAGTCTTTGACGTAGGGGTTTTTGAAAATATAGATTTTTGACAAAATGGCGGGCGTTTAAATTTAAAATAGCGTTTTTTAGGGAAAAATTCGGGTTTATTATGTCGATAAAATAACTAAGCCACTTAAAAAAAATCCTACGGCAAAAACTAGATAATTATGTACAGAATAACCACTAGAAATTTCAAATTGATCGGTTCAGTGGTTGCCGAGATATATTGGCCACCGATTTTCAAAACATGGTTTCAAGTAAAACGCGTTTGAAAATTGAACAATGAATAAATCGCGAAATTTTTCAACTTACATAAAATCATCGATTCCAGGGCCATAATACAAGTCTTCCACCTTGCTTAAAATTCCCATTTCATGGAGCACTCGTCACAAACAAAATAGAAAGAGGTCTAACGTTTCTATTATGGAAAAACCCGCAGCTACCTGCGTGACGCGGCGCGTAATCAACAAAGGGATGCCACTATTATCAGCTATACCTTTTTTATTTTTACTCCCTTTATATTAACTCGTGGCGTCTGTCTGTCTGATTAACGCAAAAACTTTGGATCGATTTTTAACCCTTTTCCCGTGATCCAGTCGAGCTGAAACTTTGCAAGCAGACTCATGGCGGCGACCAAGAAGATCTATCAAATTTTCGTTAAAAAATAATAATAATTATAGTTCAACTTACTAAGTTGTATGAAGAGACTGCGACTCATCTGGTAGGCACTAAACCTGATTATAGTATAATTTTGGATTTTTGGAAATTTTTTATTACTCCCTTTCGTAGCATCGCCCGACCGAAGTCCAACGCGTAGATTAAGCGCCAAACCAGTCTCCACTAGTAAACGAGAAAAGGAGTATAATAAAAACTTGGTTTTTGTGGGTTAGTTTTTTTTATAATTTTTGCTTGAAATTTTTACCAGATATTCTTAATTTTTTTTACCAGATATCGCTGCTTCTTCAGCTGCAATTTCGTAGCAAACAATTTTGTCGTAAAACCGTTAACGAGATTTAAAAAAAAACATCTTGTGACCTTTGACTGCATCAATGGGGACTTTTGAAATTTTATTTATAACAGTTATATCAAGGTCCATGTCAAAATTCAGCTTTCCGGGAATATTTCTTAGGTTTGGCCTTTTTTTGTCTAATTTGATTGGACCGAATGCACCCAACTCGTCTTGCCCAGCTGCCTGACTTCATTGCTGATGAGGAATTTGCATTAATTTTTTACTATAACTTCACTCTACAAAATATATTTACATGGTGTGTTCTATGTAGCACATGAGATGCACTTTAGTGGATATGTGTAGGGAATATTTATACACATGCGTGAATTTTTTCCAGCTCGCAGAACGCCTTAGTCACTAGCAGTCCGCCCTGAGGGAAGAAGTATAGTTAGTGCCTGTCAGATTGTCAATTGTTGTGAAACGACAGATCGATTTGAGTAGCTATGTTGCATTAAATTTTGCCAAAATTTGGCAAAATTCAACATCTCACTGTTAAAGAATTGGTATTACTGTTTCAAAGACGGCCGCATATCACTAGTTAGCAAACCGCGTACTGGTAGGCCCTGAACAAGCACAATGGGATTGACCAAGTGCAGACTTTGGTCATGCAGGATCGTCGTATCACAGTCCATGAACTTACAAATGAGGAGAGGATAAGCATTAAATCGGTGCATTGCGGATTTAGGCTTGAAGAGATTGGTTCGCACAGGATCAAAAATCGAAGATTAAAAATATTTTTTTTGCTTAATTTTGAAATATGATATAATATTAAGTATTTAAAAATAAATGTCTTGAATCGTGAATAGGGTCCAGGCCGTAAAGGCAAAATAGCTTAAGAATATTTTAAATATGTGTATATAACTATTAATTTTGCTAATTATGTATATAACTGTCAAGGAGGGTCCCGTTAATGAGTCATCCATTAGAGCGACGACCGCGGCCGAGGGAGAGAGATTAAAATCTCACGATGAGTCACTCGGGCCGCGGGCGCGCTTAATTAAATATTTTAAATTTTGTTTTGAGATAAAATCGCAAAGTAAAAATCAGGTAGTCGCCTACGGAGCGGTCAGCTACAGTGTATTTGCCCGCATCTCTGTACCAATAGAAATACGGGCGGGTAACAACCGACACCCACACGGCTCGTGACTTGAGATAGCGCGCCGTACATTTTTTCGTACAGCGCTAAATTTAGATTCACTATCGCTAGAGAGCTCAATAATCAAAGTGTGAGGTGTCATTTTCTTCAGAAAAACAAGAGCTACCTGATGCGATATTAATAATTTAGATATTTTCACAAATAAAAAAGTTTCATTTTTTGTCACATGCACGCGATTTGCAAGCGCTGACATGCCCGGACAGTAATCTGCGTATTACACCCACATGCGGGCATGTCAGACGCACATTTTGACATATGACTCATTAGCGGGAGATATGAGAGAGTGGATTTATCTTAAAAAATATCCGCGCGCCGCGAGATATGCGCCGCCGATGCACGGTATCGCCGGCGCCCAGCGGTCGTTCCGCTAGGCCGAGTGCACAGCTTCCGTGGTCCACCACGTTACGCCGATGCCTACAATAAAGATGTAAATCCCCTCTCTCAGTAATCCCTTTTTGGCAGTTATTTTCCCGTTATTTTCGCTGGACCCAAATAAAAAGGCTGCGAAAACCTAGCGAAATCACAGTGCTCTCAGTGCCTTAGTGCCAGTAAATATTTGTTGCCGTGTTTGTGCGACAAATAGTTTTTACAACGTCACTCTGCCCGTTTTTCGCTAGGTTTCCTTCTGAAACAAAAACTCTGCTTTTTATTTTCTTGTGTGTAAATTGTTGTGAATTAAAACCCCTGAAGAAACACCGTCGATCGTAGCGTTGCTCTCCGGTGTTTCAAAGTATCATCATCATCATCAAGATTTAGAAGCGAGTTGTGACTCATCGTCAGTGACGTCACGACGCCCGGAGCACAGCAGACAGGCGAGTAATCGGTGATCCACCCTATTCTAAAAATAATTATTTGTTACGGGCGTGTCTGTCCGTAACAACTGGTCCTTCGGCGCCGGAGAACCGCTCTTACTTGCTTGTATTTTTGCTGTATGTCATCATGTCTCGATCTGGTTTGAGATCGGGAGCTCGTCGGGACACATCGGAAGAAGGAGATGCGCGAAGCAATCCAGCATCTTCAGACGATGAGAATGCGGTACACGAGGAAGAAGGAGGCTCACAGCCTGGGTCTATAGAAGCTACATCGGCTTCTGCATCAGAAAACGAAATCATCAGAATGCTGAGGGCGGAGCTGCGCCGGCAAAACCGTCACCACAGGCGGCAGATGCAGGAACTGCAGCAGAGTCACGCGGCAGATT
>JADDOH010010459.1:0-18210 GCA_016648135.1 Agrypnia vestita
TGCAATAATGATAAAAGTCACACTCTCAGCGGTGCACCCGATCTATATTAGAAGATAATAAATGAAGGGTGGGTAGGTACCTAGGTACCTAGGTAGGCGAGTGGATATGAAAATGATAGCGGGCAACACTGGCGCTGACAGGCACGCGCGCGGCGGCCGCCAGCGACACTATCCGCACGCATGGCCGGCCTGACGATTCTCTGTGTTTTAATTTAATTTGCCGCCGCCCCACGGCAGCGTGCGCCCTGCGCCCATCCTTCTCCCGGGACGCAGGGGCGGATCGAGGTGTTTTGAGGGCCGTCATTTTTTGTTGTGCTGGCCGCATAAATGGATGTATTTTTGACGATATTTATTTATTTATTTATTTATTAACGCCCTGTAGGGCTTTTACGATAAATAGGTAAGTGTACACAATCAAAATATACAGATAGTTTAAAAAGAAAAAAACAATAACATGTAAGCATAATAATGACAAAAAGAGAAAAGAAAATACTTAAAACATAGATACAAATATAATATAAAGTAAAAAGCAAGTATGTATATATAAAGCAGAAGCACAAGAAAAACGTAATATAATAGAAATTTAAAAACAAAAAAAGTATTAACGAAGAGTGAAAAGATACAGCACAAGCATTGAAAGTAATATTATAATAAAAAATATACATACAAATACAAATCAATTATTTAAGTCCAATTCGACAAATACTAGTAATCTTTCAATATATGTTTGAATAATATACAGTTATTGGCAAACACGTCCAGTTGCTCGTATCTGTTTGCTTGTCTAGGAAGCCTTTGCAGTGGGGAATTAAAGATATAGTTAGTGGCTGCAGTTTCCACGGCAAAACCTGCATGACTTCTAGTTATGCGAGATGGAACACGCAAGCAGATACGTTCTAGTAGTTGAGGACAGTCGATAATACCATTTATGTTTATGGCGTTAACTTTGTGGTTGGACATAATTATTAATTTTAATTAATTAAACAACTTTGTATTAACCACTTAACTATTAACTCTACGTTTACCGGTTTCGATATCACTGTATCATCATCAGGACTGACACAAACTAACTCTCAATTACTTCTTTTTGCAAACAAATCAATTTTTGAACGGGGACGTGGCTACAGTTATGTTGGGGGTAATTGAGGGTAATTGAGAAGTGGACGTCGAAATGGGGAATACATCAAGTAATGGGCTATTCATAAAAATTATCTGGTTATTAATTACATTGGCTTAAGTGTTAAGCATTTTTTAATTTCTTGTATTTCTAAGTTATCTTATCTAAGGCCTCTATTATTTACATGTAGAATCTCGACACCATTTTCCTTTTTAAACGTGTGGCCTGTTTCAAAAATATGGTTCCCGAATTCGGAAAAGTTATTATTATTGAGACATCTCAAGTTCATTTACTCTAACATTAAAATTACGTGCCGTTTTACCTATGTAAAAAGCCGAGCAGTCATTACAATTTAGTTTATAAATACCGGAATGATTTAGCGGGTCGACATTGTCTTTAGAGTTTATTATAAGTTTGCCTAAGTTATTGTTACAAGTTGTAGCATAAAATGCGGCTTAAATGTTACCTGGCAAATCTTTAGTCACTTTATCTGAAATGTTATTTATGTATAATACCTATTCTCCGCCATTGCCCGTTTATATTATTTTATTAAATTTTATGAATAGCCCGTTACTTGATATATTCCCCATTTCGGCGCCCACTTTTCAATTACCCCCAGCATAACTGTAACCCCGTTCAAAAATTGATTTGTTTGCTAGAATAAGTAATGGATAGTTAGTTTGCGTCCGTTTTGATGATGATACAGAGGTATCGAAACTGGTAGACGTAGAGTTGCTAGTTAAGTGGTTCACACAAAGTTGTTTCATTAATTAAAATAAAAATTAAAAAGGATATAACGTAATTTACTAGTGTACATATTTATATAATAATACAAAAATACCTGCACATAATAATAAAATCGTATTAAGACGAAGAAACAAAAAATGTGTGTAGGAAGATCTGTCTCATATAATATGTTTCTCCCTGTCACGGCGTGGCCGGTGCGCACTAGTTTCTTATACTTTTCATTCACCAGAAACATGACATTCCAGGAAAAGTAAAATTGTGCTTTATACAATACTGGCACAATCAAATAATGGCGATCATTTATTGGCGTTAAAAAATAAATAAAGATACAAGAATTCCCACTAAACTGATGTTCTTTATAGATTGGATTGTACATAAAAAGTATCGACTCTAAAAATTTTTTAAGAAAGAAGAATTGAGTGCACTTGGTAAATAAAGTAAAACACGTACATATTTACTCAATAAAGTCAAAAAACATATATATTATGTAGGTATCTACGTTTATCTTAAAAAATATACAACTTATTTATAACAATTTCACTTACCTTCAAAATAGAGATAAAGTTTCCAAATTGGCTGATGATATCGCTGACTGATTTATCTATACTAATATTATAAAGAGGAAAGATTTGATTGTGTGTTTGAATTGAATAGGCTCCGAAACTACTGGACCGATTTGGAAAATTCTTTCACATTCAGAATCCTACATTATCCCTGATGAACATAGGCTATAGAACATTTTCAAAAATGTTAGGGATCCGTATGAAAACTTCGATAATGTAACCCAACGTGTGAAAAAATTACGAAAAAAAAACTTATATTACGTACGCTGCGGAAATTATTGCCAATAGAGCAAAATAATGTACTACAGTTTTATAGAGGACATTAATATCTACAAAAAAGTCTGTGATACCATATATCTAAGTATTACAGTTATGTTACAATAACTTATGTTAACATTAGATGGAAACATTGTTTTTTAGAGAACAGCGGACCCTTTGTTTTCCCTCACAAACTTATTTTTTACTTAATCCTTAACCCGTGCAACGCCGGGTACGACCAGCTAGTATTAATTATTTTAAGCCTCTGTAATACCTAATCAGTAGCAGCCATTGCATAAAAACTACAACTAAATTTTTACATGGTGATTTGTTATTTAAGATATTTGAAATGATCCTTAGTTAAAACATGATGGATGATAAAATAACTAAAAAGGAAAATTGGCATTCTGTTAAGTGTGTTGTATAGCTTAATGAGTCTAAGTGATGAATCTGCTCCTGGACGATCCGTGCCCCTGCAGGGCAGACGACAGCCATGACAGTTGGATGGTTGGCCCTGCTGCGGAAAAGCGCGGGAAGAGAATTTAAAACAGGCAAAATGGCGGCGACACTTCCACGTTCCAATTGTTGCTCGGTGTTGCGAGATATTTAAATGGCAATGGCGTTTAATTTTTAAGCGAGCTTTCCATTTTCCGAGCCATGAATTTGTAGTTTGAAGTTGAATTTGGATTTCTCATGTTGTGTTATCATTTTATTTAATTGTGTGTTTCATACGAAAAGGTTTGTAAATGAAAATATAGAAATTGGACAGTGTCATTGATTTTTAATGTGAAATTTTGATGTTCAACTCAAAAGATCTTGATTTAATTTTTAAAGTTTGCAAAACGTAGGTATGTAATACTAATATAAATACCTTCGCGCAAAACTAAACATGTAATGTAACTATCTTAAACGATTTAAGAATAGAATTAAAAACAGAAACGTATTTATTTAATTTGTGAATATAATTCTTCATTTATATATACTCTCGCCTCGTGATCTAAAGGTCGCGGGTTCGAACCTCACTCCAGACCAGCAAGTCAGTCCTATTTTCATAGCACAAGAGTTTAGCTTAGTTTGAATATAGTAATTCCGTGTTCGCTTCTCTATTTAAAAAAATCATTAAATTCGTTTATTTAAAAGTTTCGTCATAAACATGAAAAATTATTAATCTTTTATTACTTTAACCATCATTGAGAATAAAATTATTAGTATCATCTACAAAAATATATTTTTCGCCGTTTGTAAGTCTGGCCTGCGAGTATAAACTACATGGACGTATATTTCGAATAAAGTAATCTAAATAATAGTCTAGCACTTTGTCACTTGGTGGATATGAAAAAATATTTCTTTCTGTACGTTAATTTAAAAAAATAATTATCAACTGAGATTTACTTATCCAAACTAGGTAGGTACCTACCTCATATACGTTCAATAATAATATATTTAGATACTAGCCGGTGAGTACGTAGGTACGTAGTGGTAAGTAGGTTTTTTCTTGTAATTTTATTTATATTGTATTATTTATACACGTATGCATTTTTACGTAAGTGAATCGCCGCTTTGAATCAATAAATATCAACTTTAACGCGTCGCAAAGTCAGCTGCGTTCCATGTTTCTCTGTAATATATAAAAACGTATTTAAATACCACAAAGAGTAAACTAAAATTGAAACTGGATCGTGTGAAGCTGGTTTAATGTCGAAGGTAGTGAAGAATGCAGAGATTCATAGAAATTGAAATGTGGGACTTCAATGTCAGTGAAAATCTTGTTCATGGCTGGCGAAAAATGGATCTGTCATTATCGGAAATGCCAAAAACAAAACGAGTTCGTCGTGGAAACATATCATGTTTTGTATAGTTATTTTATTCTGTACACAGATTTCACTTGCTTGTTGATCTAGTGGTTGAGACGCTCATCTAGCCATCCAGTTGTTCGGCGCTCGAGCCCCACTCCAGGAGATCATAATTTCGTCTTATTTTAATAGCACAAGCATTTAGTTTGGTTTGAAAATAGTAAGAAATGGCTGTAACCCATCAAAAATGACGGAAAATCAGTTCGCGTCTTTGCTAAGCCCATGTTTATACATTTATAATATCTTTTTGGTGGTCAACATGCGTGGAGCGGCGGGTTCGGGTTTGCTGGCCCGGGATTCAAGCCCCATCTCCGGCCGTTTCATTTGTTTTTTTAGCCGTGAATTTGAAAAAAGTTACGGATGGACAGATAGACAGACAGATGGACGGACAGACGGACAGATAACGAAATTATTACGTTTAATATTGATTTGATGCGTAATTCATGTACGCAACTTTATTTTTTTAAAAATAAATAAAAAGATAATCAGCAGGTCGTTAATTACCTTAATAGATTGTTTTAAAATGCTATTGAGATACAATGCAAAAATATTTAAAGATCGTTATAGGAAAACAATTTAAATTTTAAATAAAGATCTCCATTTTTAAATGACTTTATTGCTTGCATAGTAAATTAAATTAATTTACTAAATATTTTTTTATAAATCAATAGTTTACAAAGAAATTTAGTGCTGCCTCTCCATAGACGACAAAAGCTCGTCCGTAGAGTGGGAAATATTTACATTTTAAAACATGAATCAACATTGAAATAAAGCATGAAATGTAAAGTTCAGTAAAAGGATAATAAATATTCGTTATCATTCAAAGCAATGAAAAAAAATTGCTTAAAAAGTACAGGAAAAAGAGTGTCAATAAATATTGTATATAATAGAGATAACGGCCTTAATCGACTGCTAACATTTTTTTCCATAAATTAAAATTAATTTTAGAAGGAATTGCACAGAATAATTATGGGAAGAAAATAATCATTTGTGGTTGAGACATTAGAGGTAAAAAAAAGTAACTCATAAAAACCAAGTTTTTATTATACTCCCTTTCTTTGTAAAATATAACAACAATTAAAGACAAATTAAAACATATAACATAACACTAAACTTACAGTAATTTAATATATTTCTAAAATGTCAGATGTTTTGAGCTTTGATAAGACACTTCATGCTTTGAAGATTAAATTCTAAAAACATTTGTCAGTCAATTTAGATTTTCGACATTCGTAGTGAAGTACCTATTATGAATACCGACGGAGTAATTCAAATTTAGAAAATATTCCGCGACGTTATCAGGCCGCTATGCTAGTAATCAAACTTTTCTAATGATTCCAATTTGAAAAAACCAATAAGATTTCTAAAAATCCGAAATTATACTATAATTTTTAATTTTTTAACGAAAATTTGATAGATCTTCTAGATCGTCGCCACGAGTGTACTTGCCAAGTTTCAACTCGATTGCATCACGGGAAAAGGGTTAAAAATTGATCCAAAGTTTTTTCACCCGGCAAGCCAGCAAGCAAGCAGACGCCACGAGTTAAAAGAAAGAAAGTAATAAATAATCAGTGTGCAAAGAGGTAATGCACCACGCGTAGATAACCAATGTGTGTGTTTATATGGGTGCCGGATTATACTCACATGTGTATGCATATTATCCTGCATCCCATTATTGAGGGACGTACCAGACAGATCACCAACGTTGGGTATGATATCGACTTAATCCGGTACAATCACGATAATGGCCATTTTTATTATTGCATTTGATCCCTCAGAGGGGATGAATGGCGTCTGACCCCGGGCTCGATGTCTGACGCCCCTGCACAAAGCCCAGCGTCTAAATGCCAAACCCGAAACCCCCGAGAGTGCGCCCGGCGTTGCGCCACTGGGCAATTAGGCGCCATAATGTGATCACGCGATTTAATCGCCTCTTCAAAAAATAATAAAGTAGGAAAAATATCCCGGTTTAATTGCGTGTTTCGGCAATAAATTTTAGCAAAAGTTGAAATTAATTTTGTCGTGAAATTTAAATTACGTGCATGTCTTTCTTTTACAAAAGTGATGCATCGTCCCGGTGTGGAACCAGCATTCGGTCAAAACGCGACCATATCTGAACAGCCAAGTTTCTCCCCTCACATAATTTTTTTTTTATTTTTCCTCCATTCCGTATTAAATCAGTTGAAGTTTATTATGTCGCAGTTAGCGAAGGGAAAAACTACATTTCAAAATGAAGACTACAACACACACACAGTTTGAAAACTACAAAGTGTACACTACAACTTTAGTAAAAACTACTTGAAGTGAAGTAATTGTAGTACTACGAAATGAAATGAAGTAAAGTAATGAAGTAATTGTAGTATTAATGAAGTGAAGTAATGTAATGAAGTAATTGTAGTATTAATGAAGTGAAGCGTAATGAAATGAAGTAATGTAGTACTGGTGAGTTAATATTTTTTTCCCAAATAATAAAAAAAAAGGGTCGCCAGCCAGATTTCTTCATTCGATTCCAAAAAATTCAAACCACAGGGGGGGGGGTTGTTGCAGTTTCCAGAGATTTCTTCTTTCAAACCATGGGGCGGGAGGGGGGGGGGGTTACAGTTTCCAAAGATTTCTTCATATATCTACATGAACTTTCCAAAAATTTCACGTAAAAAATGCACTATTTAAAGTATGATTCTCATACTTTCGATAACTTTGTAGTTTTCGCTTTGAAATGAAGTGTACTATTTGATGTTTATACTTTCAATAACTTTGGTGTTTGTAGTTTGTAGTGTGCACTACACTTCAAAACATGCGAAGCGTGCACTTCAATGTAGTGTAGTACTTTATTGTAGTAGTGAGTACAGAGCGGACCCATCACTAGTCGCGGCCACTGTGTTTTGTTGCTTTCTTACACTACGGTTTCATAAAAATTTCAATAAACACTTTCGGTGTTATATACAATTTTCTGCTACCTTCGCCCTTACTGGCATTTTTCTCGGTTTTGTTTTATGTTATGAAAACATTCAAGAATTGAATTTTAAAAACATATTGAGAATTACTAGTCATAGTTTTGTGTAAAGATCGCTTGTGATTGTGTTACGTGTGCCGTACACCAGGAAGGAAGAAAATAATGAATTTTTCTTACAATTACTTTTGACACACTCAAAAATTTAGTTTCTTAAAATACGATTACTTAGGAACGTACTTAGCATTTTTAGGTAGGTATTATGTATTATTATTTTATGAATTATTTTTTTAGGTAGGTACCATGTAGAGTATCTACTGATTCACAAAGAAGTTCATTACCTGTCTAACGGATGTGAAGGGAAATTAAAAATTAAACGAAAATCGTGTAAGCCCTATAGTAAATGTAAAGGTAAAAGAGCGTTGAAGGTAGAGGAATATGCGGAACGTCATACTTAAAAAAAACATTCTCCACTCAAACACTATTCAAAATATTTCCAGTCCCAGAGGTAGAACCTATATACAAAAAATATCAATTATACAACTCATCAAAGAAAACTAACATACAAAATTCATTAACATATAACACAAAAATTGAGTAGCTTGTTGGTCGTGTGGTTAGGACACTCGCCTCGTGATCCAAAGATCGCGGGTTCGAATCTCGCTCCAGACTAGCAAGTTAGTCCTATTTTCATAGCACAAGCGATTAGCTTAGTTTGAAAATAGTAAGAATATTGATGTGACACGTATTCCGTGTTCACATCTCTATTTAAAAAAAATCGAAAAAACACACCACCAAGATTACAAGCCAACTTTAAAATCCCAAAATGCAATACAAAAAAATATCAGCAAAATTTCATATCCTCGGGCATAAAGTTTTTTAACAATCTTCCAATCGAAATAAAAAATATACAAAATACAAAACAATTGAAAAACAAATTAAGAGAACATCAATAAACACAACTAGACACCATTAACCTCAAAATCAAAAACATTATATATATATATATATATATATATATATAATGGAAAATAACTATATATAAAATAATTAAACGTAACAATGTAACAATGCAAAGTACCTCGTCCGAACACAAGTTGATGTAAAAAAAAAACATAAAAATTGGAGTGATTAAACTATTTATAATTATGGGATATGACATAGATAAAAAAAACGATTTGTTTAAAAAAATTATAGTTAACTCATATAATCATAACACGTTAGAATTATAAATATTTTTTTACCTCTCTATAGTTTATTTTACTTAATTTCCGCGTAATCGATTTTTGGCGTTTTGAAACAGACAGACGTGTGCCTTGTGAATGAAATAGTAAGCATGTAAAACGATAAGTGAGAAAAATAGTCTGATATAATAGAGGTAGGTACTGTATGATGATATTTAATGTTTTCGCCTAAACCAAGCCCTTCAATAAAAGTTTTTATTCTTCACGCACTCGTGATTTATCAATCAATAAATTAAAGTAATCATTTTTAATTTTATTTATCGAGACATGCTTATAAACAATAATATTAAAATTTGCGCGTTTCTCTTACTAAGTAAAAATCCATATCAATGCACCCGTATCAATAACATTTATATAATATGGAAAAAAGGTTAAACAGAAGTCGTGTTTTTTAAATGAGCTAACACGCGTAGGTTATTCTACAATCGCAGATATTCATGGTTGTTAGATGATAATATAATATAATAGAATTTATTTTGACGATGATGAAGACAAAACCGACTCACGGCAGAATAACCCCGAAAATAAATTCTTTAGTTTATCTTACCTTATAAATAAATTATTATCTTTTATATACAAAATTGAATATTTACTTTATAAAAAAATATTTTACCTAGCACTATCAATATGATTTCTTTCTCAAAATTTCAAAATAAAAAAAATCGAAATTTTTTATATGTGTAGGTATATCATATATAGGTAAAACTGCAATTTTTTAAAATCCTTTACTATAGATTAACATTGATTAATTTATAGTAAAAGACAACTAAATATTGTTTTCCTTTTCCTTTTTACATTGTAAATTATATACCTGTTCTTTTCTGTGTACCTATTACTACATTACATAAAATATAATTAAAAGTCGTCAGTGTTGGAACAGAATTGTTTCTTAGAATTACTTGAAATTGTATAAAATTGAAAAAATCCCTCAAAATTCTCATTGAACAATTTTCTCTCTTCATTTCATGCATACGATTGATATAGTTGTCTTTTAATGTAGATTTTTTTTCTATTTATTTTCTTTACATTTTATAGTATCTAGTCCCAAAAAACGTCTAAAAAGACGTTTGTCTGTAGGTTCATTTTTACAATTGAAAGTTACACTATTGCAAAATATTATTCACTTTATACATATAGCAAAAATTAAGGAAAGAGAAAGAGAAATATGTATAAATATATACATCACTAATTATAAGTTGTCATTATCATAATAAAACACTTCACACCATTTCAATATTAATATAGTTCACATATAACTTATGTCGTTTTCTATTAACCACTTTTTAAGTTCTGACACTGATTTTGTAGTTTTTAGGCCTGAGGGAAAGGTACTTTGTATTTTGTTCAAGAACATTGGAACTCGATATTCAATTGTCCTTATATCATATTTGTTTGTTATTCTTGGTATTGTTAATATTTGATTTGTAGCGCATCTTGTGTTTCTGCCATGATCAACTACCTTTTTGTAAATTTTATTTTCGTGATTTTCTTTTATCAGCATTAAATTAAATTAAAATTGCTATAAATAAAATTTGTTGAGATTACTTTTTAAATTGCTGACGCTCTCAAAAAGCGAAACCTAAACAAAAAAAAAATAAATATGTAAAAAAGTAACCCATAAAAACCAAGTTTTTATTATACTCCCTTTTTTTGTAAAATATAACAACAATTAAAGACGAATTAAAACATATAACATAACACTAAACTTACAGTAATTTAATATATTTCTAAAATGTCAAATGTTTTGAGCCTTGAACTTTGCTTTGAACTTCTTGCTTTGAAGATTAAATTCTAAAAACATTTGTCAGTCAATTTAGATTTTTGACATTCGTAGTAAAGTACCTATTATGCATACCGACGGAGTAATTCAAATTTAGAAAATATTCCGTGACGTTATCGGGCCGCCGTAATCAAACTTTTCTGATTCCAATTTGAAAAAACCAATAAAATTTCTAAAAATCCGAAATTATACTGTAATTATTAATTTTTTTAACGAAAATTTGTTAGATCTTCTTGATCGCCGCCACGAGTCTACTTGCCAAGTTTCAGCTCGATTGGATCACGGGAAAAGGGCCAAAAATCGATCAGAAGTTTTTGTTGACGGCAAGCCGGCAAGCAAGCAGGCAAGCAGACGGCACGAGTTAATATATAAAGGGAGTAAAAATAAGAATCTTTTATTTCTATAAACGACATAAAAGTATTATATAATAATTATAAAAATTATAATCGAAATGTATCTTAATTATTTTTAAGTGGCACGTGTGTTTAATATAAAAATATCAATCAAAATCATGCCGCGATGCGTTCATCGAATATTTTAATACAAGCCGTCAAAAGATGCGTTGTTTAAACTTTTGTGCGCCCCCCTCTTGTATCGTGGGAACCCCGCGCGACCTGCTCTAAGCATGATTGATAGTCAAAGGGATGCAGCGAATCACATTTATTCTCACCCCTATTTTTCGGTTTGCGAATATCGGGACACCGCGCTTCCAGCATATACTTTTTGGTCGGCTCTTTTTAATTGGTTTAACTGTTTCGAATAACGCCATGATGAGGAATTTTCAATAGACATTTTTTACGTTTGATACAAAAATTAATGTAAGTAATTTTTAAATATTTTTGAAACTTCTTGTTAAAGATAATATCAGAACAGTTTATTATTCCCATGTTCAGTATATTCTGCAATACACATTTAATATCACACAAGATAGCGTTTTGCCTCTTACATAAGATTATTTTCAAACACTCTTCATGTTAACAGAATGTCAGTTAACTTAGTAAAAACCACTATATTCTGTTATAATGTCTAACCACAAAGTTAATACTTTAAATATTAATAATACTCTTCATATTTTCCAATACACAGAACAAATATTTAATGAGATGGACGTAATGAAACTTACAGTTTTCTACAATTTTAATCATAAAAGAGTACATTTTTAATGATACTGAACATTCTGCACCAAATATTACCTACATAGATCTCAGAGACCATAATGTCGTCAGTAGTTGTTGGTATATTTTTACAGATATCAGTAATTAAAAATGATTATATAATAGCATAACTGAAAATTTTCAAGAACAGAATTACTGAATTAATTATGAAAAATTACAGATAAATTATTATTACTGATGCAACTTAAGTGCAAGTTATTTTTTGCATTGCATTGCATTGCAATAGCAAGTTGCGACATATGAGAATCAGATAATAAACGCATGCGAAAAATGTTTTTGGCGGCCTCGTGGGAATCGGAAGTCCATAAACGCAGTTACCACAGAGCGCCATCCATCGCCTTCGCGGTCCTGTGTGCTGGGATCCCTCTTCCCTCTTGCAAATCTGTCTCGAATTTAAAAAAAAATAGAGACGTGTACACCGAATACGTGTCACATCAACATTCTTTCTGTTATTAAAATGAGCTGAATGTCTGTGCTGTGAAAATTGTACTCAATCGGTGGTCCCCTGTCTCCAGGCCTCTGAAAATTTCTCCGTCAGCACTCGTAGAGAAAAGCATTCTCTTCCACCCACAAAAGCCCCATGAATGTTCCATACCTTTTCTTTCGTCACCGACCTTACTCTTTCCATCAAAATTCTTCCATAAAGTTTGCCAACCGAGCTCTAAATAATTATTGCCCCGTAGTTCCCGCATTCCATCCTCGACCCTTTACCTTTGTAGAGAGGCATAATAACTGTTCTCCTCTAGTCTAAAGGGGAGTGTCTCTCCTTCAAACATTGATTAAAGAGTGTATGAAGCCACGAAATTACTAACAGGCCACCAGCCTTGATATATTCACCAGCAACGTTATCATATCTCACAGCCTTACAATTCTTCATATGCTGTATTGCACAATTTATTTCTTCCATACTTATTTCACTGACTTCATTTTCACCATTTTCACTTATTTCAGTGAGTATCTCAGTAGATTCCTCTATTACAGCCTCCTCGCTCTCTGAAAATATTTCATCCATCTATCTTTTATTCCATCCTCACTCATTAACATTTCTCCCTTCACTGTCTTAAGGCTTAAAGCTTTTACACTATTGCTTTCCACGCCACGTCAAGATTTTTTCATATCCTTCCAAAAATTTTTGATGTTTCCCCTAAATTCTTAGACATTTTCAAACCTTCCTTTCTTTTCAGCCGCTCTTTCCTTTCTTTTAATCTCTATAATATAAATCTCTTGCTCCCCCATATTCATCTCCATTATATTGGAATGAAGTGTCAGTCTCCTTTGAAGTACACGAACTGTAAATATATAGCTATTTAAATTATATATTTTCATTATTTATTTTGAGTATTCTTCTGTAGATCTACATCTCGAATGCCTCATGTCGCCTTATTAATTCTTCGGTAAGCATCCTATGTATGCATCCATTTCATAAAATAATACCGAAAATATTTGTTTTAAAAATAATCTATAAAATCACTGAGAAAAATGTTCAATGTGCGCCTTAGTTGAATCCTCAAATACTTTATTTGGCAGGTTGTTAGTCTATTTGGGCACATCTTATAAGTATTTATCTCCTTAACACTAAAATATTGTAAGAAAATGATTTTCTTCTTCGTATGTGTGCCAAAAATAGTTTGAATTAACTGTTAACAGAAGGAAATATTATTTTTCCTAGTGGTAAATACAATTCAGTAGGTGGGATTTTGTCTTATATAATTATTCTTTTTCTATCTATCTATCTATGTTCTATCCATCAATATTATGATGTGAGAGCTATTACAGTTCAATCTTTATATAATCAAAAAAGAGTTATTTTTCATTAGAAATACGGGGGCACTGTAATAAAGAATGTATTAACAAATTACGTATCAACGCAGTCTAAGAGTAAACATTCGATTTACATATTTTCGTGTTGTACATCGATTAAATGATTTCATCCCCTAATATTTCTGGTACCGTGCTCCTGTTGGGTTTATCAACAAACCTCAACTATGGTGTTTCGTGGGAAGAATAAACATGACCAGAGAATTATTTGCTTATCCCTTCTTTGTTAAATAAATCCGCCAGCGGTGCGCCGAATGATTCGAATTTTTATGCCGATTACAAAACGCCATCATTTGTATGCGGGCTCATGTTCCGATAACTGCGCTTGCGCGAGGCGATAATTATGCAACGTACGTGTTTACACTGAATTTATTAAATAATTTTATGATTTATAGTTATGCTAATGAGAATAAAGACATACGTTTCAATATTCATCGATGCAGAAATAGTTTATTCGACTCACGACAATACTGAAAAGCATTTTACAAGCGCGCGTCCTCAAATTACAAGAATGTAGTTATCTATGAGGGTCCGAGCGACAGTTCTCTGGGAAATGTAGCAAATTTACTTGACTGTTACCAAAGCATAAATGACTTTTTTAAATGGAAGAGCTCCTGGGATACACATTACTCGTTTACGGTGTAAGATTTACAATTATATGGCTTTAATGTACTTTTTTAATTATCTTAAAGTCAAAAACCTAGTGCAGCTGTACGGTACGTTTATGGTCAAAGCGCTATCGTATTGTGATCAATTAGTACTAACTTTGGCTAGACAAAACGATAAAATTTCATATTACGATTTTGGTTCAAATGCAACAGTAATACCAACAAACCAATTTCAAAACTCCAATATTCATGACGAAATCGATGACGAATATTGATTGAAGCTTACTTTTAAAAACAACTTATGTTTTTTTTATGCGTGAATATTTTATATTAGGTATTTAATACATTTCCTTTATTAAATGTATTATAAAGGTTCGCTTTTTAATTTTTTAAGTTCCAAAGTTTTTTTACATTTATTTTTTATATTAAAAAACGCAACGAATTATAAGATTATTATATTTTTTAATTCCTAAAATCATAATAATTTCAATATTCTAAAATAAATAACTTTCTCAGTCTTCAACAATTTTTAAGAAGTCTATTTACGTGCAAAAATAATTTTGTCGATATGTGACATCAACATTGATCACAGTGCGACGCCACAACCTTGTCCTGACCACTGACCACGGCTGAGACCTCGCCTTCGTGGGCGATCCTGGCAGAGAGCGTCCATCAGATCCCCGACTCCAGCGAGATCATCTAAATATAATAATTTCTTGGTCTGTCTGTCCGTCTGTCTGTCGGCCCGTAAGTTCGTAACTTGTTGGAATTAAAACTTAGTATATAATTAGAGTGTGAGATGCAATCAGCGCGCGGCTCAAGCAACACGCAAAGGTCGGAATTACACAGTCTTATTATTTTACATTATTATTTTACAGTTTTTAGTTTTAGATTTAAGCGAATAGTCAATTAAAAAAAATGTTTTTCTATTTATGAATTTTCGGCTTCAAAATCCTGCAACTATTATCTTCAAGTTTGTGTTTACTAGGGTATTATGCCGTGTTGTTACGACCTTTCGGGCCGACGTTTCGGATCCCATTGCAGGGTCAATCATCAGGGCTGATGACCTGCAATGGGATCCGAAACGTCGGCCCGAAAGGTCGTAACAGCACGGCATAATACCCCAGTAAACACAAACTTGAAGATTCTGAGTGGCCGTGAAAACCTAAGAACATTCCTGCAACTATTATGTCCCGCGATTTTTCACGGGTGTTCAGCTAATTTTTCATAAATATCGTGATGTGGGAAAATAGGTATGTGATCACTTGAATAAATTATAATTTTCTTTCGTTGGTATTTATCTTACACAAATAAAATAATAAATGGTTGGAAATCTTCCCTAATTCCGCGACATGATTTATTTAAGGTATCGTCCACATTATTTAGAGATTTGAAGGCGGCAATACGCAGGGGTGTACCTATTACTGGAGTCACTTCCTCATTATGTAAATGACGAAACAAAAACTACCCTCATCCCTGCTGCGCCTTGCAAGTTTAGATCACAGTCGATATTTGTGGTGCATCTTACAAGTATTTATTTATTTTGTTATGATTTACTATATTAATACTTGAATTAAAATTATTTAAGGTTGACATGTATATATATATATATCGTTATTTGATGTTGATTAAATATTTTTCAAATATTTCTCGGATTAATATAGAATAAGGTTTAGGTCTTGCAAGAGTCTAGCAAGGTTGAAGAGGAAAACGATCGAATATGAAAGAAATATTATTGTATTGAAAAATGCAAAATCGTTTTTTATTATGAACAAAAGCTTGTAGGAACAAAGAAAATATGAATATTATTCTATTAATTAAATAAATTATACACAATTTGTAAATATTCATATTATTTTCAAAGTTAAAGTTACATGCTTGTAATATGAGAGTAGGTGGTGTCCCGCAACGAGTCCCGAGATCAATGGGCGAATGTTTTACTAAAATATTAGGTCCTTACATATGAAATTGGCGTTTAGTATGGGAGGAACATAAAGACGATTTTTTTTTCTTATAATATATTTATTTAATCAAAGTATGTACGTATGTCTATGTAAAATATGTCTATCTATCCACTTTTGCCATCTCATAGGTAGTTCATCGATCCCTTTACTAAAAAAACCATTCGGACGGGAATCAATAAAATCTTTGAAGGCGGTTTGGACTGCCCCATCGGAGTTGAATTTTTTCCTTTGCAAGAAGTTATCCAAATTTCGAAAAAAATGGTAATCTGTTGGGGCAAGGTCCGGAGAGTACGGTGGATGTCTTAGACATCCCAATTGAAGCTCCTCTAATTTGGTAGCCGTCTGTTGTGCAGTGTGTAGTCTAGCGTTATCATGAAGCAGCAGTGGCCTAGAGCGATTAACCAGCCTCGGTTGTTTAGCAGCTAGCTTTTCCATCATGGTTTGCAGTTGCTGACAATAGACATCTGCCGTAATCGTCTGGCCAGATTTAAGAAAGCTGTAGTGAACGACACCAGCACTAGTCCACCAAACGCTCACAAGTAACTTTTTTGGAGTCAATTTTCGCTTGGGGCATGGTTTGGCTGGTTCGGCAGGGTTCAGCCATTGCGATGAGCGCTTCCGATTATCGTACAGGATCCACTTTTCATCACAGGTAATGATTCGATTTAAAATCCCTTCATTATTGTGCCGGTTGAGTAATGCAACGCAGCAGTCAACGCGCGTTTGTTGATTTGCTTCACTCAATTCGTGAGGTACCCACCTTCAAGCTTTTTCACCTTACCAATTTGCTTCAAGTGGATTAAAACAGTTTTATCACTAACATCGCAGCCTGCAGCTAACTCGGATGTGGTTTGCGATGGATCCGCTTCCACAAGAGCCTTCAATTCTTCATTATCAACTTTGGTCTCCGGCCGTCCACGGGGCTTGTCTGCAGGTCGAAATTTCCAGAACGAAAACGTTGGAACCAAAAACGCACTGTGTTTTCTTTTGCGGCACCGTCGCCATATACATCATTAATCCTTCGAGCCGTTTCTGCAGCACTGGTGCCACGGTGGAACTCGTACTCGTAAATAACGCGATATTTCAAGTTTTTCATTTTGTAAACTGAGTGACGCAAAGAAAAAAACAATTGAGGAAAAAACAAATGAATTATAATTTTCAAAACACAAATACATGAGTAAATAGCTGTATAAATTTGGATTTGGAATTCCTAACCAAAGAGAAGATATTTGAGATCACATTTACCAGTACGGCAAAACGCCAATTTCATATGTAAGGACCTAATATCAACAACTAAGTATATGCTTAAGAAAATACGCGTGTTTATATTAATTCAATGCAAAAGTTACTGAATACTTAGATAAAATTAGAGATTGTTTGGATGAATGGATTATATGTTTTTGGTACCATCTGCTTTTGTTTGTTTTGTTTTTTTTTTGTTTTGATTTGATATTTTTTTGATATCTTTTTTTTTTTGATTTGATTTGATATTTGTTTTGATATCTTTAAACATTATCAAAATTTATTGCAAGTTGGCATCTGTTAATATGTTAAATAATAACATAAATATTAGGTCCTTACATATGAAATTGGCGTTTAGTATGGGAGGAACATAAAGCCGATTTTTTTTTATTATAATATATTTACTTAATCAAAGTATGTACCATTGCTATCTATGGATTTTTGCCATCTCATAGGTAGTTCATCGATCCCTTTACTAAAAAAACCATTCGGACGGGAATCAATAAAATCTTTGAAGGCGGTTTGGACTGCCCCATCGGAGTTGAATTTTTTTCCTTTGCAAGAAGTTATCCAAATTTCGAAAAAAATGGTAATCTGTTGGGGCAAGGTCGGGAGAGTACGGTGGATGTCTTAGACATTCCAATTGAAGCTCCTCTAATTTGGTAGCCGTCTGTTGTGCAGTGTGTGGTCTAGCGTTATCATGAAGCAGCAGTGGCCTAGAGCGATTAACCAGCCTCGGTTGTTTAGCAGCTAGCTTTTCCATCATGGTTTGCAGTTGCTGACAATAGACATCTGCCGTAATCGTCTCGCCAGATTTAAGAAAGCTGTAGTGAACGACACCAGCACTAGTCCACCAAACGCTCACAAGTAACTTTTTTGGAGTCAATTTTC
>JADDOH010010462.1:0-11952 GCA_016648135.1 Agrypnia vestita
TCGCACTAAACGATCTGACAAAACGCGACAATTGCTCCCGCCGCATATTTATACGCTGGTATTTTCGTACTTTCTAGATTATTCTCGTGTTTAAAAGATCCTCGTTGCTTATATGCTGGTTGTTCCAGGCGTTCATAGACATTGTAGACGTTTCCTGAAGGTTGTAGATAATTGTAGACCGTTCTAGATGCTACGATAGTGTTGTTCCAAGTGACACACTACCAGGAGTTCCGGGTTCAGACAGTGCTTTACTTCTTTTTAGCATCTCGTTACAATATTTTTGATTTATTGAACTTTAAGACATCAATATACATGTTTACAATGTTACTTAAAATTCGAGTCGAAAATGTTTAATAAATATGTCCTAACGTCGATTGTAATAAAGGTAACCTACTTGTCAACTGTCAAAATGGTGAAAATTAGGCTTAGCTAACCCTAACGTATATTAAAAAATTTATGAACGCGACTCGCGATGTGATTTTATGATGCTACTTTTAATTTAACATTAAACTACGTACAGGTTGGGTTAAATTGAATTTAGTTGGGTTGGATTGCGCTGGATTAGGTTGGTTGATTATGCCAAAATATAGGTGTGATGAAAATTTTGAAAATTTTATGTGCTACGCTTTGATGTACTTGCGACTTAATCAATTTTTCATTTTTGAAATCGGAGCATTCAATTGTACTTAAAAATGGGAAATTCTTCAATAATGCCTACGTTAGAATTCAATAGTTCCGGTTTTTGTTCCCGTATTTCCAAACTTTTTTTTAATATTTCGATTGTTTTTGCCCAGTTTTCAGTTTTCCTCCAAAACTTTTTGTTGATGACTATTAGTGGCGTTTTTCTGCGCCATATCCAGAGGCATTGGGGTAATCTTATAGAAATATAGACGGCTTATTTTAAGCAGGGTCACTAAAATATTATTTCTTTCTAGGTTCTCGTTTTGCCCTGATGGAAGTCAAAGCAATGATATTCCAAATATTGCAGAAGTTCAGTTTGATCGCCACGTCTAAAACTTCTAACCCCTTGAAAATCAAGAACTCATGCTTCAGCTTTTCCCCAGAAAATGGCTTCTGGGTAGGACTGAAACCCAGGGGTTATAATATTTAAAATGATAAGAAGTTATGTATATGTTTATGTTATAATATTTAATTATTGAAAGTAAAAAAGTGTATTTCTTACCCCAGTATTAACACATCTTTTGTTTCTTCTGAGACAAATTTATGAACACAACACTGCGTCAGTTAGGGTGGATAATGTGGAATCGAATTAATTTCAAACATGAGCAGAAAGTACTTCAAGGTCAAGGATCGAATTAATTTCAAACATGAGCAGAAAATACTTCAAGGCCAAGGATCGAATTAATTTTAAACATGAGCAGAAAGTACCTCAAGGATAGAATTAATTTCAAACATGAGCAGAAAGTACTTCAAGGTCAAGGATCGAATTAATTTTAAACATGAGCAGAAAGTACTTCAAGGATCGAATTAATTTTAAACATGAGTAGAAGTACGTCAAGAATCGAATTAATTTTAAACATGAGCTTCTGCTCAAGGATCGAATTAATTTCAAACATGAGTGGAAGTACGTCAAGAATCGAATTAATTTTAAACATGAGTTTCTGCTCAAGGATCGAATTAATTTCAAACATGAGTAGAAGTACGTCAAGAATCGAATTAATTTTAAACATGAGCTTCTGCTCAAGGATCGAATTAATTTCAAACATGAGTAGAAGTACGTCAAGAATCGAATTAATTTTAAACATGAGCTTCTGCTCAAGGATCGAATTAATTTCAAACATGAGTAGAAGTACGTCAAGAGTCGAATTAATTTTAAACATGAGCTTCTGCTCAAGGATCGAATTAATTTCAAACATAGTACGTGTGATGAATCACCTGTTTCTATAGATTTTTTTTTTTATTATTTTTATTTTGAACTCTAAGATGATTTAAATGCTACGCGGGAAAAATTGAGCATTGATAAAGCCGTGTTTGGTACAAATGGTTGACGATCGATGCGGTCCGAGCGGTCCACATGTGATCCCCATAAAAATATGCTGAACACGGATTTCAGAGATTTGGGTCGCGGTTATTGCGTTTTGAGCCGTTAAAAAACCGATTAACGTCTTCCACGAGGTTTCTGAATTATGGGCTTTTTTGCTGGATTTTTTCTCAAAAAACCACGATTAATGACATTTAAACGGTCTCCCGTTTAAATGTCATTAATCGTGGTCTCGAGTGTATTCCCGTGCAACAGAGATGCGAGATGTAAGCGAAAGAAAGGAAGGCAGGTCCTAATCAGTGAGATGGCGAGAGATGATAAATTGATAATTTAAATAAGGGATAAATAATTTAAAGAAATTGGCCGCGGAGCACAGATTAGACGTATACGATGTACCAGAGGGGTGACCTTAACTGAGCGGATAATGATTTATTGTCGTTTCGCGGGAGTCGGATAACGTAGGCAGATAGGAAAGTTAACTATAATTCCATTATATTTATCTGTAGACTAACGCTCTTCAGGCTTTTACAACAGATAGGTAATTGCGCAATGACGGTATATATAGTTAGGAAAGAGATAACGATAACGTGTAAGCATGTTAATGGCACGACAAGAAAATAATATACTCAAATATAGATACAATATATTAACTATGTAATCACTACAAACCTGTCCGACATTAGCGTAGTCTCATCAGAACGGATAACGAGTATACGATTGGCTATTCTAGCTCAGACTTCACCGGGTTTGGTAGTAATAACCCACAAAACATAATTGGAACAAGTGTATCTAGATAAGAATATTGTAAATAAAATAATATGAATTTGCGGCCCATATACACATGTAATAAAAGGATAAAGCGTATGGGGATCTTATAGATGGATGGATAAATGAAACAAATATAATTGGGAGTAAATGTAATATAACGCGAAGAAGCAAGTGTATAAATACCAAAAGCATAGGAGAACATAGTGTGATAGAAATTCAAAGACGGAAGGAACAATAATATGAAGTGGAACGGATATAGCAAGAGCATGTAATAATGATATACGTACAAATACAGACAACTACTTGAGACCGATTCGACAGATACTAGCAATCTTTCAACACACCTCTAAGAACATGGTGAGTGGGATATAGTTATCAGCGGAGGCGTCCAGTACCTTGGCAATAAATAAGCACTGTGAATGGTACCCACCGCTTACCCAGGACCGTTTTAAGAGCAAAAGCTCCCATATCGGTCCTTCTCATTCGTCTCCAGGTTGACATTTTTTTTAGCTACAATGCAAGACCGTGCTGCCCCGCACGGGTCATATAAACCGGTGCGAGGCGGCACGGCCGCAAAAACAAAACCATTCACAGACCGACACCATTAGATACGTCTTTATTGCATAAAAAAATACATAAATAAATTCAAGAACAAAGAAAAGGTAAAATAACAAAATAAGAAAAATAATATGAAATAATACAAAATAATACAAAAATAATACAAGAACAAAGAAAAGGTAATAACAAAAGAAGAAAATAATACATAGTAGACGAATTTCGCGGTGGCGGCAGTGGATGGGTAAGGTCAAACAGACACCCCCTTAACAGGGAAAAAGACGATATAAAAAAAAATACATTTGGATATCCGGGTAGGGAAGCACAGGACCGGCAGGTCTTCGTCCAATGCAGGAGCCCACACATTAACACAACACCGGGGAATGACAGAGTCAAACCACCAATACACAAGAAAACTTATCGCACAGATCCCCTCAGGATTTCCCAACGGGACACCCACACCCGAATGAACCCTCGGAAGCATCCGAAGTTCCTTTCATTCCTCACTAGGACATCATTGGATGGACGTCCTGTCACGGTCATTCCAAACTCAGTTAATCCTGCTAACATATTCTCTCTCGCGTCATTCATGATCGTACATTCCCAAAGGATATGTTCCGCCGTTTGGGCCACCCGACCGCAAGCACACCACGGGTCAACGGAGAGTCCAAGATCGAAAAGCTTCGACCTGAACTCTCCGTGTCCCGATAGCATCTGAACAGTGTGGTGGTCCAGCGACGGAAAATATCCACTGCCCTTTTCCTTCACGGCCACCCTCGGAAAAAAGGAATGAGTCCATCTTCCGGTGGTGGCCGTGTCCCATCTTTCTTGCCAAACTATACATGATATTTCTCTCAATCTCTGACCCAACACCTGGTGTCGCAACGTCTCCGAGAGCCTGATGGTTCTACCAAAGTAGTTTACCTCCAGGCCCCTCCTAACACTTCGCCTGGCGCTGAACTCCAGTACCTCCAAGTCAGCAGGGAGCACCCCCGCTAACACCGGTAGGGCCGCACTGGACACAGTCCGATATGCTCCCGTCAGAGCCAGCAGGGGTACTCTCTGCCCCCGATTTAGAGCTGCGGCTACCACGCCGGTCCTCAGCCTGTGAGCCCATACCTCAGCAGCGTATGTGACTTGGGCCACATATGTCGCCCTATATACGAGGCGCATCGCCGGTGACCGGATGCCCCAGTCAGCGACACTAAGTCTCTTCATGGAGGCAAAGAAATCTCTCGCTCTGTCAGCAGTGGCCTTAACATGTGTGAGAAAAGAACCCGATGGGTCGAACGTTACACCCAGCCATTTGACCTCTCTTGCAAATTTCACGTTCATACTCCCCATTTTGACCACCGGGTTCCTCGCCTGACTCAAACCACCCTTCATCATCATGGCCACTGTTTTGCCAGGCGCCAAAGCCAACTTATTTCTAGCACACCAGTCCACAATCAGCTCAATTGATCTCTTACTCCTTTCCTCAAGCACTAAGCGGCTTCGTCCGGATACGAGCAACAGAGCATCATCCGCATAGGCAACGATGTTGCACCCCTCAGGCAACGGTAGACGAAGAATGTCATCGAAAAGTATGTTCCACAGGGTCGGTCCAAGGACCGAACCCTGTGGGCAGCCCATATTAATATGTCTGGTACTCGAGACCCCCGCGTAGCTGATCGTAGCAGCTCGATCACCGAGGTAGCTCTTGACTAGGTCAAAGAGGTACCTCGGGCACCGCCGCACTTTCAGCTTAGCGAGGATCATCTCCCACCAGGCATTATCAAAAGCCCCTGAGATGTCCAGGAAAATTCCCATAGCATGCTTCTCCTCACAGTCCCTTACCCATGTCTGTACATACATCATAGCACATTCCGTGGACTTACCCCTAACGAACCCAAACTGTCGGTCGCAGGCAGGCGAAAGATTGCTCTCTAACCTGTTGCGCATCACCGTTTCAAGTACCTTTCCAAAAACGGGAAGGAGCGTGATTGGGCGATACGCGCCTGCATCTGACCTTGGTTTCTTGTTCCCCTTGGGTATGACACAGAGAGTCCCCTTCTTCCATATAGTTGGGAAATGCCCCACTCTCATACACTCATTCATTACAAATAAAACTTCATCTCTTGCGAATCTCCAGACATTCTTCGCAATAACCCCAGTAATCCTGTCCATCCCCGGGGCCTTCGTTGGACCAATATTACGAAAAACATTCTCCAGCTCCGCCACAGTTATGGGAGGGGGCTCTCGCACCTCAAGAAGCATTGTATTTGTCGGGATGCGGGCTAACATACGGACTAATCTATGATGGTCCGTCTCCTCGTCAACCCTCTCAAGGGGCACTAGTTTGCCTAAGAACCCATCAAGGGTTGAGGGAAGATCAGTCGTCATCCCTTCCCCGAGAAGAATCCCGGAAAGAAGAGTGACGGCACTCTTTCCCCCTCCCTTGATTAGGCCTGTCACTTTCCAAGGGTTACCATTCCCCACTTCCGTGACCCACCTCCTCCAAGATGCTCGCTTCGCCTCACGGATCGCCGCCGAATAAGCACATCTTGCTGCACGCAGTTCCCCTTGTAGGGTCAGCTGCTCCGAAAGAGAAGCTAGACCCCGCCGGACAGCCCCACACCTCCGATACGCCCGTCGGTAGGCACCCCGAAGCGAAAATAGCTCTCTGGTCCACCAGCAGGCCTTAAAAGACCCTCCGGGTCGGGTGCGTCCAAGAGCCAAGTCGGCCGACCTTGTGACTGCGGAATTAAGGTACTCACCAACCAGGGTTGGGTTCCTAACACTTCTCTCATAGATGTCACTCAATTCATCTTTCAAAATAATCTCGAATGCATCCCAATCCGCATTTCTGGACTTAAACTTCCATGTATCTCTTGGAATTAGTACCGGGGTCAGGCTGAGAGCGAAAGTTATCAGACGGTGATCACTATTAATGACCCCGTCCAACACCTTCCACTCCCCGACAAGCCCTAACACATTATCCGTACATAGGGTGAGATCAATGCTGCTCTCCCCTCCTGCAGCGCTAGAGAAAGTCGAAGGATAGCCGGGTTCGTTGAGGATATTCAATCCAAAACCAGCTATGAACTCCTCAACGGCTACTCTCCGTTCGTAACTCCCCGGTGATGTGGAATTATCATGCCACAGAGGAGAGCGAGCATTAAAGTCACCCCCAATTATCACATGCTTCCCTTTCAGACTGTCCAGAGTACGGGAGAGTCCCAGGATGTGGGGACCCACCGGGTCGCCATACTTGAAGTAGACCGAGATGAAGTATATCTCGGTCCCCTCCAGCATAACAGATACACACACCCGATGCCTATCAGAGAGGTGTGACAGGCACAGCGGTTTTAGCCGACAAGTGTCGACCATAACACCTGCACCCGGCGACACTCCCTCCTCAACCATCAAGAGCGGTGCCTCAATCCCGGGCGATCTGTTCTTCCAAGTGTATTGCTCCTGCATTAGTGCAATCGAGAGATCTAAGTCTTGAATCACACGCTGCATCTCAAGAGATGCAGCGCGCGATCTTCCGACATTAACCTGGCCGATCCTTATGCCTCTCCTAGCCATAATTGGTTGTTTTAACAGCCAATTCCACCGCCGCCTTGTATGCTGGGCATACTGCACTTCCTGTTGAATGGTCGGCACTCTTTTTGAATTTTGTACACGTAGCACACCGTTCCGGTTTGGCCTTGTTAGGGCATTGCTCAGTATTATGTCCCTCTTCCGCGCAGTGTCGACATGTTTCTTTTGCCTGATTACAGAATTTACTGAGATGGCCGTAAAGGTGGCACTTAAAACAACGAGTTGCGCCAATATAATCCCTGGTGCGGCACGCCTGCCATCCTAGGAAGCACATACCCGCCTCCAATAAAATGCGTCGTACTTCTGGAAGCACGCAGAAAATACTATTAACTGTTGATCCATCTCTCTTACCAAACATGGAGACGCGTCTAGTTGTGTTAATAAATTCTTCTTTCGTAATTGTTATTTTTCCTTGTACGTTCGATGTATAAATATCTTCAATAATATCTTTTTCCTCATTGGTCCGCGGAACATCATAGATTACTATTCTTGGTAATTTTCCTCTGGGCTCTACCAGCTTCAAGCCTTTAGTTTCCAGCCTGTCCTTTGCTGCTTTAACAGCTTCTAATCCGTTGCGATTGGACGTCTCCAGAAGCACTCCAGCGCCACGTATTCTTCTGACTCTGACTGGTTGGAAGCCGTCATCAGCCGGTTTTAATATCTCCATCATTTTCTGCTTCGTTTTATCAGCGGTCTCTCCCTCAGGATTTTGTGGATAAATGAGGACCGCAGGAGGTGGAGGACCCACCTCTCTTTGCTCCCCATTTATTCTGACAGTGCTCGTACTTTTGGCTGCTTCTGCGTAAGATACCGTTCTAACCGTAGGCACATCTGGGTGAACTACAGTGGATCTCGCCAGAAGATTCTCTAACACAGCCTTCAACTCACCAACAGTGTCGTATAATGCCTCCTTTTCCCTCCTACATTCTTGTAGGGCTCCTTTTAGACGGGAATTCTCTGAAGTTTGCTCACAGATTAAGGCCAGCACATCCATGTGACAAGCCGACATGCGTGCCTTTTGGTCTAAGTTTAAGCGTGACTTTTCCTCTCTCGTGATCCCATCGATGACATTGAACACTTCCCTAACCTTATAGAAAACCTGTGCATCCTCTCGATTTGGCGACTCTGGATTAAAGGGAATCGGAGCCATGGACACTAGTTCTTCTCGATCACGATTTTGACCTTTTCCTTTGTCGGCCGTATCTATGGACGGTGATATGTCGGGACAGGAGACAGTTCGTTCTCCTCTCCCCCGGACAGCTGAGTCCAGAATCGTCATGACCATCCTGACTTTTTCTGGTGTTAACCCCTCCTCGTGAGATTCCAAAAAATCCGATTTGGATTTTCCGGAATTTTCCGGCGTTTTCCCGGGATTTTCCGACATCCCGAGTACGTTCCAATAAGAATATCTCTAATTGATCCACGAATAACAAAGTTTTATATGGCGGCCAAGATACAGTATGTACACAAAAACTATTGGTGTTTTCCCCGGGTTTTCCTACCCGAGGAAGCAATATCCGTACTTAAAATAAAGAAAATTTCAATAGCAAGAAAGTTCAAGATATTACCAAAACAGAGATATATACACTAGAAATGACAATGTTTTTCCTGGGTTTTCCAACGTCAGGAATACAATACCACACTTAAAATTAATGAAAGTTGTTATAAACAAAAGTTAAAATATAAACGTAATAAAGATATATACACTATAACTAAAAGTGTTTTCCTCAGGTAATTGTGGCGTTTAATTTGCTATCGATTAAAATATTTGATTTTAATCCGCGAATCGGCACGGGAGGCCGTCATTTTGCGCTCCGAGCGCCCGGTGAATCGAGCGCGCTGATTGGTCGGCCGCGCTAGTCAGGGGGAAGCTTTCCGGACTGTATAAATATCGCGCCGGGCGGGCGAGTGCCTCATTCTGCTGGGAGCCTCTGCCGAGTACGCCTACTGGAACATTTATTCTGCGTTTCACTTCACACCCTGCTTGACCCCTGCTTTTCTTCTTTGGATTTGGACTCTGGATTTTCTACTGACTTCTGCATTTGGACTTGGCTACGATTTTGGATTTATTGGACTTGTTTTTACCTCCTGAGGCGACGACTTGGCTCGGATTCTGGACTTGGAGAATTTTCTGCGCTCTACACTCCCGGCCTGCTAGTACATCGGGGCTTCGGAAGCGAACTCAGCGGACCGCACCTGCTATTTAATTGTTTCCGTGGGGAACAATTGGTCCTTCGAGAGCCGGATTGCTGAGTTTCGCTTCACCACAGCGGAGCCAGGAGGATGTCGCGATCTGGGAGCTACCAGGAGCGCATGGAGGACCGGCGGACACAGCGCGGTCGATCATCTACTTCGGAGCGGTCGCGCTCTAGATCGACCCGCGGCTCCTACCATTCTTCACGGACGGAGGACACCATCAGGCGGCTGATGTCGGACCTACGACGGGAGCGCCGACTTGTGCGGGACCTGCGAGTGGAGCGGGAGGCAATCCTGGAGCACACCGACCGGATGGTGGGCCGCATGATGGTGCACTCGCGGCAAGCGGACGCCGCTGGAGCGGCGTCGGCTCCTGCCGCCACGTCTACAGCTGCAGTTGGTGGCCCTGAAAAGGGCCCTGTACCCGCCGCCACTACCGATGGAGCCGGTAGCCCTGATAAAGGTCCGGTACCTGTTGCCTCCACCTCGGCAGCTGTTGGCCCTGAAAAGGGTCCGATACCTACTGCTGCCGCCTCAACCCATGGAGTCGGTAGCCCTGAAAAGGGGCCAGTTCCTGAGAGGCATCAACAACCCGATGCCTGGATCAGTGAGCCACCCCGCCCAGTGGGTGGTAGCATCACCAGCCGATTGGGACCGCCTGTAGGGAGGAACAGGAGCACAGCAGTGGGGCCTGTCACCATTGCTGCCAGGACAAGCAGCGAGGAGCGCAGCAGGCGCGCTTCTTCCAGCGGTGCTGCGCGGCGTGAACACTGCCCGGAGCCGAGCGCCTTCACCAGGGAGTGGGTCACCAACCAACCGACTGTCACACCGGAGTCGATGACTTCACTCATCGAAGAGGTCGTCCGCCGCAGCCGACAGAGCGAGACGACAGGCGAGCCCACTCCTCAAACAGTGGCGATCATGGCGCGGCAGTCGGGAGCACAGGACCTACCGATCTTCAGCGGCGATCCTTTTGACTGGCCGACGTTCTCCGCCCAGTTCGAGCAGTCCACAGCGCTCTGTGGATTATCATCGGCGGAGAACCTGATCCGCCTGCAGCGGGCGCTGAAAGGGAGGGCGCGCGAGGAGGTCGCGCCGCTACTACTGGATGCGGACAATATTGAAGAGATTATGCAGGCGCTTCGCGACGAGTTTGGGAATGCGACCGTGATCGTCGACGCCATGCTGGAGAAGGTTCGCCGCATTCCAGCCATCCCGAGCGACGCGCCACTGAATGCGATGACCAGGTTCGCCTCTCAAGTGCGCAACGTGGTGGCGACCATCAAGGGATTTGATGACAAGTACCTGACTTCCCCGAAGCTCCTCGCCGAGATGGTCGAGAAGATGCCGATGCCGCTGCGCTTTGTTTGGGTGCAGGCCCGGCACGGGTGCCCCACATCAACCGTCCGGGACTTCGGAGAATGGCTCGCTCGGTCGCTTTCAGCGGCCCCCACCGCCGGCCTACACATAAAGAAGCCGGTCACACCCCGCAGCGGACAGGTGCACCACACGACCGAGCGACAGGAGGAGAGCCGACCATCAACCAGTCGGCAGGAAGCGGACCCGCCGGCGCGCAGCGATGTCTACTGCGCCCTGTGCAGGACGTCCACGCACGAGATGCCGAGCTGCAAGGCATACCTGGGGAAGTCGGTGCCTCGCCGATGGAAGGTTGTGAGGGACCTGAGGGTGTGCTACATTTGCCTGCAGCGCGGCCACCTGGTCGGCCGGTGCAGGAGCCGACGGTGCGGCGAGGCGGGGTGTCACCAGCCCCACCACCAGACGCTGCACATTGCGGTCAACTACAAGGAGAGCCGCGGGCCGCGCAACAAGGGAGGCGCGGTCCGCTCCAAGGATGCAGCACGACGCGCCCCGAGGACCTCCACCACTGGCGCGGCATCCGCCGCAGCATCAACATCTGTGTCGGCGCCTGCGAACGAGACAGTGGGCCACGCCGGGGGCCAAGAACACGGGCGCACCGTGTACCTGAAAGTGCTGCCTGTGACGGTCGTCGGCCCCCGTGGACAGGCCGAAGTGCACGCGCTTCTCGACGAGGGATCGACGGTCACCCTCCTCGAGGAAGATGTGGCTATTGCCGTCGGTGCCAAAGGACCTGTGCGCGCGTTGCGCATACACGGCGCGGGTGGCATGTGTTCTTCGGACAATCGGTCGCGAGCCGTGAATGTAACAGTGCGAGGCAAGGACAGTGCCGAGTACCCCGTGAGAGCGCGCACCGTGCGAGCGCTCGCTCTACCGCCGCAGTGCGTCGTGAGTGACCCGCGAGAACTTTCACGCTTGGGCCACGTCTCGGCCAGCGAAGTGAGGCCCAAATTACTGATTGGGCAGGATCACGCGCATCTCATAGTGACGCGGTCTTTGGAGGAGATGCCGGACGGCGGTATTCGGTCGCGGACGCTTCTGGGATGGGCCACGCATGGCATTCTCGGGACCCAGCCGCACACGGGCGCGACGATTGTGCTCATGCTCACCGGGAAGAGCGCTCCCGCCGCGGACAGCCGGCTCGAGGCGCTCGTGCGCGAACATTTCGCCGTGGACTCGCTCGGTGTCACCGCCGCCGCCCGTGTAAATCGAGGGGACGCGCGCGCCGTGGTCATCATGGAGGCCACTACACGACAGCTGCCCACAGGCCAGTGGGAGACCGGCCTGCTCTGGAGGGACGATAGCAGCATCAGGGAGCTCCCGTACAACCGCCAGTGCGCCCTCAACCGCCTGGCCGGGATCGAGCGGAAGATGGCGAAGGATGCTGCGTATGCCGCGGCATACAGAGCGAAGATGAAGGAATACTTCACAAAGGGCTATGCTCACGCCCTTTCACCGACCGCTGAAGC
>JADDOH010010464.1:0-17087 GCA_016648135.1 Agrypnia vestita
GGGAATTTTTCATAATCAATATAAGTTTCTGTAATGATACTTCAACTTTTTGCAAAAAATGAGTCAGAAATGTTGAAAAAAAAAATGCTAACTTTGATATTGCATATCTCTACATCTAATGATATTAGGTCATGGTTGCTTGAACATTTTCGACTCATTATCAGGGCAGAAATCTAACAGTAAAGTTTTTGCTATTAGCTATGAGACACCCTGTATATAGTATATTTTTGAGTCATGACGAAGGGGTGGTAGCTATGTGCGGTTAGTGCTATGTTCGAGTCTTTCTACAGTCGTGTAATTTAGTTATAAATTCCAGGAAGTTACGGACTTACGGGGCAGACAGACAGACAACGAAATTATTTTATTTAGATTTTTAATTATTTAAAAATAAATGTTCCTCATAATCATTTCGTAATCTTGAATTCATAAGAGCCCTCGTATTTACACGTCAACCCCGTGAGTAGATCGCATTTAAAAAAAAATTAATGGTAGTTTTTCACTGCATTTATTGTCAGTTCACTTTTGTGTCGACAAATCGGCCTTTAATGTGTAAAATAACATAATATATTGTGTAAAATAACATAGTGTAATGTGTAAAATAACATAGTATGACGTAGGGAATCGATGAAGATACCTGTGCAACTACTTGATTTGTTCAATTTCAAAACATCCACCATCATACTTTGTATAATGGTGGATGTTTTGCGTCTTGTGTGCATATTCCCCCGGTGAACCAGAATGGATTCTCTTTTATTGTAGAGTTGACTTTTGTGATTGAATTTAGTCTCTTTTTGACTGCTTATTAAAAAACTTTCGATATATTGGATAAATAGTATATTACCTAATTATCATTGATTGTTAAAATAGATTGTATACCAATATGATTGTAAGTGATTATCCCTCACCGTACACAAGAATCTTAACAACTCTTTTTGGTGAGGTATAATATATAATAATAATTTGATTGTTAACATTTGCTAGTTATCATTGTTATAAAAGAAATTTCATGTATTATCTATTGAATAAATAAAAAAATAAATGAAAAAAAAACAACCATCTCATCACGCCGTTTGCCCGCAGGGGTAGGCAGAGAGGATAGAACGCCGCCACACTCTTCTGCTCTAGCACACCGCTTTTGCCTCGTCCCCTTACATACATACTTTCATGCCCACGGCTTTTCACAATGGCGTACTCCAATATATCTGTAGGCGAAAGTAACAACTGAATGAGTTGAAAAACGCAGGTTTTCAGGAGAGCCAAAACAAAATTTGGGAATTTCGTTTGTTTACAAAATATTTCTTCGTTCTTTTTATCTAAATCTTACATCGGTAGTTTTGTTTTTTGCACAAGAACTTTGAACCAAGTTGATTTATGTCCAGAATATTTTGAGTTTTTCCAGTACTGGATGTTGCCCCAGGGACATCATTAATCAAGATATATTATGTCTCATAGAGACGAAATTATATTTTTTATGGTCAAGTAGGTATGTAATGATAATTACAACACACATGAGAAACGGATTGTAAAACTCAAATATATATACGACATCCAAAAATTTGATAGATGTGGTATTCTATCATGGGTGAAATGGTGAACGTTACATTATGTAAAGTGATAATCTAAGCCATCCGTACGGTAGTTCGTAAGGCTTATGAACACCCAAAGACTTCCATACCTTCTTTCCCAACACATGAGACATCTATAATATATCTTGATCAATGTCGTTGTTACTTGTCAAATTTTTTATTAACATTATAAATTAATCATGTCATTTTTCCTCTTCAAAAAATTAAAACGTAGTTGCATTTTACTTTATTTTCTGATTCATCTAATTTTTCCTTGCTAGATGTGTATCTAAAGAACAACTCTGCATACTTAACTCAGAACTCGATTTTATTGATTCATTCGGTTGTTCCTTTCGCTCACAGATATATATTATATCGCACTACATATCGCCCTTACATCGCACTACATAGTCAGCCTCACGGAACCCGTCCTAGCGGAAGACATCCTCGCGGAAGATCTCCCAAAAGATGGAAGGACAGCTGAGAATCCACCTCACAGGAGGCGCTATCCTCTGGAGAACAGACCACATAGGTCTATTAATTAAAAAGAAGAAGAAGAAGTACTCCAATATTTCGTTTATCCCAGATAAATAAAGAATATGGCTGAGTACCATACTCAGCCATATTCCGAAAATAGCAGTATCGAGATCTTAATATTATTATCCCAACACTTAATAAAGGAAAATAAAAAAAAAGCAATAAACGAGATGGAGGTGAAGGTATACGTTGGTGTTCGGTGTATTGTATATTTTCACATATCTCTCTCAAAGTAAATACCTTTATTTGCGGTGTCCAATTCTGAAATGCTTTTAGAAGAAGGATTGATTTCTCCGGTGCCTTCTTATTCAGACGGTCTGGTCTAACAGAGCTACAAATGGTTAACCGAAGTACCTATCGCTCATATTATGGGGAATATAATGTTATAACATAGAATCAAGTGTTGGGATAACAATCTTAAGATCCCAATATTACTATTTTCAGGATACGGCCGACTGCCAGATCTCTCGCGTACGCCCGCTGTTCTTGTCGCCTTCGACACTCGCTTCGTGTATCTCCTTTACCGTCCTCTCCTCGCTCGTGTGTTCCAGATAACCAAATAAGTGTATCGAATATATTATTGTTTGTAAGCCTATCGGCCAACAAAAGCATTTTTTAGTAAAACAAGCTGAGCCATGCTCGGTTAGGTAAGGTTAGTATTTTATTGTTTTTTATACTCTGTTAGCATTTTGACATGGTTAGTTAAATGTATTTCTGCAAACATTGTTATGAGGTTACTTAGTACCACTTACTATACAGGTCAACCACGATCAAAAGACCATTCCCTAGCTTTTTCCGGTAAGAAGAAAGCGAGGGAAAGTTTCCTGGAAAGCCTCGATATGACATTCCAAATAAATATATGTTTTTTAGTTTAAAATAGGTTACTTACTTACTAGAAAAACTTCTTTTGTGTTCATTTTTTGCATCGTAACAACACACATATTTTTTGAACACATTCTTTTGAAAGCGGGCTAGCTATAATTAGTTTTTTTTTATCATTTTATTTAACTTGTATTCAAACGAATGAATTTTTCGTAATTGATTTAAGTTACTGTAATGATAGTACAACGTTTTGTAAAAAATATGTCAGAAATATCGAAAAAAAAGAAAACTTTGATACTGCATAACTCCGTTACTATTGATATTAGAGGTCATGTCTGCTTGATCATTTTCGAATCATAGTCAATGTTTATGTTTTCCAGGTAACCCTGAATAGAGAATGATTTTCTTGGGTTCCTGTTTGCAGAAAAACGTCTGGTTTCACTCGTAAGCGTGTAATGGTGCATGTTTCGGTGAATAATCAAAGATTTGTCTCTGCTCACTGTCTGGTGCCAGGATCCCTGTTGTAGCCAGGAGGACAGGCGATGGAGCTGCACCTGGCTCCGCCCCTGGTGTTCTGGCACACCTGATCTTCTCCGCAAACCAGTTCTCCGGTCTCGCACTCATCAATATCTAAAAGTCAGAAACGTTCATTATAAGAAAGGCAGCAAACTGACAGAATCTTTGATATTTGATATAAGCGATAGTTTTTATATTCAATTGTGCTAATGTTGTGTGAATAAGGGTAGACTCGGGAGCTGATGATGATGATGTTGATGGTTGAGAAGCGTAGAGGAACGCCGGTTCTGTAGATAATTTGTAGTGCGACTCGACGCTTGGCATTGTCGTAACGTTAATAAGTAAGCATAAATAAAAAAAACAAGTTTTTATTATACTCCCTTTATCGTTGAATCAGGTTTCGTGCCTACTGCACGCGTCGGGGTCATTACTCATTTGTATTGATTCCAATTTGAAAAAACCATTATAATTTCGAAAAATCCAAAATCATACTATAATTATCAAATTTTTTTAACGAAAATTTGAAAGATCATTTTTATCGTCGCCACGAGTCTGCCTGCAAAGTTTCAGCTCGATTGAATCACGGAAAAAGGGTTAAAAATCGATCTAAAGTTTTTCGGGCAGACAACAAACCGCAGACGCTACGATTTAAAAGAAAGGGAGTAGAAAACTAACCCATAAAACCAAGTTTTTATTATACTCCCTTTCTCATTGAATCAGGTTTTGTGCCTACGGTACGCGTCGGGGTCATTACTCATTTGTATTGATTCCAATTTGAAAAAAAACATTATAATTTCGAAAAATCCAAAATCATTCTATAATTATCAAATTTTTTTAACGAAAATTTGAAAGATCATTTTTATCGTCGCCACGAGTCTGCCTGCAAAGTTTCAGCTCGATTGAATCACGGAAAAAAGGTTAAAAATCGATCTAAAGTTTTTCGGGCAGACAACAAACCGCAGACGCTACGAGTTTATTTATTTATTTAATACACGGTACAACGTACCATTAAACAAACAATGTATATAAAGATGTATAGATTGATAGGTAATAATAAAAAAAGGAGATAAGGTATAATTCTATCAAAAACAATTAATAAAGTGATATATAAAGAAAAATAAAACATTTAGTGAATAACATAAAGTAAGAGTTAAAAGAAAGGGAGTGAAAATATAAAATATTAATATTTTTCCGACTTAAAAAACGAAAAAACTTCTTGTTACAAGTTAAAAAAGTTGAATAAACAGCAATACAACGCGCATTTCAATTGCAGCACCAAATGGTTAGTAAGACTGAGGCTGAGAAGGGAAATAACCTAGATTGTTTTTGAAGTTAAACTTCTTTTGGCACATTTAGGGTAAATATCGGAAGTTGCGCAGCATGTAGCGGAAATTCAATACCATGAAGATAGTTGTTAAAGTGAAATTTTATTATGCAACGAAATGCACGCGCATTCATTAAACTGTCAAAATTATATTTACTTGAAATTAGTGTTCCAGTAATATAAATAATGTATTGTCGACCATCTTGAATCGCGTACCAATCATAAAGATGCTCAATTCAAAAGCTGGCGAATGATTGGTTATTAAATTGAAAATTAGAACTGTTTATTGAATTATGATTTTAGCTGTGTAATTGAAATGGTAAAAAGAGGCTTCTCGTACAGATTTCTGTATTTCATTTTATTGTCGATGTTTGACTGTGTTCAGCGTGTTTGACAGAATATCATCAGTTTGGAAATGTCTGCTGGTGAAACCTTGAAATTACTATGCAATTCTTTGCATCAGTTTTTTAATAATGGTGACGATGACGTTAATTGCGAAACTCCAGAGGAGCAATATATATTTTTTACATTTGTATAGTTTTTGATTTTCTTCTTCTTTTTCTTCTGCCTCTTATCCTATTGGGTCGGGGTCCCTGCATCGCATAAAAGGTCCAACTTTTCCTTTCTTGGGCTTCGCTCTCCACGTCAGCCTAATTTAGTTGCAACCTCGCCTCGCAGCAGTCCTCCATCTGTTTCCGCCAGCTCCTTCTAGGATGGCCTCTTGGTCTTCTGCCTTCTGGTCTTGCCTGAAATATTCGCTTTGGCAGTCTATCTGCCGGCATCCGCGAGATATGTCCCAGCCACCGTAACTGTGATCTATCGATAAACGTCAATAAGGGTTTTACTTCGAGACATTACCTTATGTGAGTATTTCTGATTCTGTCCCTTCTGGTTACTTCTACTATTCCTCGTAGAATCCCATCTCGGTGGCCTATAGCCTTGAGCGGGTTCTTTCGGTCAAGATTCAGTGCTCGTGGCCGTACACTAGGGTTGGCCTGAAAACTGACTTGTATACTGCCAACTTTGCTCGCTGGCTGAGCTCCGCTTTTCTAAGTACGGGATAATCGTGCTACCTAGCTTGCGGCTCCTATCCTCTTATCCAATTCACTTTCTTGATTTCCATCCTGAGATGTTATGGTTTTTTTGTGTATGCCAAAAAATATCAACTTCTAACAGTGTACATAAATAAACACACCCAGTGTGAAATAATGGAAATTAACAAACCTATACAGCTCCCCTTGTCCGTGCCCATGCGATATCCCCTAGGACACGTGCACTGGTAGCTTCCTGGAATATTTTGGCAGTCTCCCATGCACAAGCGCTTGTTGTGCTCGGTACATTCGTTGATGTCTAAACACGTCCTGCAGACAAATCCAAACACATACATTAACATCTCCTACTACGGAATTAAAAATAAGCATTTTAGGCGAATCCGACCTCCATAGTACCCATAGCGCGAGCAATTGAAACAGCTTTACTTACATGAGAAACACTGACTTTCTTCAATTTCAATTACAGCGATTACGCGGTGGAGTGCTAGTACGGAGGTCGGAGCGAAATGATGTTGGCCGTTTTTGGAGCGGCAGAGGAAGTGCTCGCTGACACCTCCTCTGACTGATGGTAAACATTCGGTGGATACAGAGGAAATCGTCCATCCGCTGGATCTACCGCGTGAAGACCGTAGAAGTGCTGAGAACTATCAAAGGAAGGTGGGCTGACATCTGCCGGATCGCATCCATACTAAAACCATCACGTTGGTTGCGGATACCAACAGACGACGTAGCGGCGCGCGCATTGCATTTGTACTTGCGTAATATCCTGTGCTTAATATTAAAGAAGTGTTCTCATGTGGGCACTTTCTTTTAATGTCTAATGCCACGTTGCCATCAAGATTTTTTGAGCACTTTTAATGAAAAAAATGCTATTTCTAATTTCAATAGTTTTAAAATACGTCCCTTAAATTTTTTCTAAATATTAATTATTTAATGTGAAATATTGATATCATTTGGAGTTTTTCTTTCGTAGGAAGCAATCATTTTGAGCTTTCGCGTATTAGATTAGAAATAAGATTGACATATTAGATTAAAAAACAAAATCACTTAGTATTTAAACCACGAGTTTTAACTAAAGTTTCATCGGGGCAATATTAAAACTAACAAAAAATTTAACAAGAGTGCATTTGTATACCTATACCTACATAAATAAAGAGGCAGAATATATAATTACATAAGACAGAGAAAAAGAAAAAAAAAACATAAATAGAATGAACGGAATGTCAAAGGGGGTAGGGAGACGAAAACTTGGCGTGATCTATACTAATATTATAAAGAGGAAAGATTTGATTGTGTGTTTGAATTGAATAGGCTCCGAAACTACTGGACCGATGTGAAAAATTCTTTCACATTTAGAATCCTACATTATCCCTGATGAACATAGGCTATATAACAAAAAGTTAGAAATCCGTATGAAAACTTCGATAATGTAATCCAACGTGTGAAAAAAATATAAAAAAACCTTACATCGCGTACGCTGCGGAAATTATTGATAATAGAGCAAGATGATGTACTACAGTTTTATAGAGGACATTAATATCTACAAAATAGTCCACAATACTATATGTCTAACTATTACAGTTATGTCACAATAAATACTTTTTATGTTAAAATATGTAACGCCGCGCCGGTACAAACTAGGCGACATACACATTAAAATAATAATATCCAAACTTTCTTTATAATGTACTCTTTTTTAGTAACCTCCGACGCAAAAAGAAGGATGTATGTGTGTGTGTGTTAAAATTTATAATTTTTGAAACTTTTGTTAAATACCCGTGCGAAGCTGGGGTGGGCCGCTAGAATTTAATAAAATTGGAGTATTTATCCATTTCCATCCAATCTTAATTATTTTTTCACGAGTCATTTCTACGGACGTTTTATGTGGAATTGCACGAAGAGCGAGAAGAAAAACTGCTCTCTCGTATCACCAAGGATCCCACGAAGAAGCGAGACGCATACCTGTTGTCGCTGGCCAGCCTGAATCCGTTGTCGCAGGCGCACCGGTAGGACCCCCAGATGTTGACGCACTTCTGGTGGCAGAGCCCGGCCCCCCCCTCCTGCCGGCACTCGTCCACGTCGTTGCACAGCTGCTTGGAGGCGGGCGAGGTGACGAAGCCAGGGTGGCAGTCGCAGCGGAAGGACCCTATAGTGTTGACGCAGGTGGCGAAGTGAGAGCATACCTGAAACGTGGAAACAGAAGTAAGTAGAAGTAAAAAAGTGCACATGCGGTGTGTTTGAACACGGACTGAGAGATGGATAATTTAGGATGTGGGAAGAGGGGTTCTGGAAGGAAAGAAGATCAGAAGGAGAGCACGCTCTTACCTTTGTCTTTTGGTCCAGGTCGAAGGGACAACGCTGGTTTTCTCCCTTATCAGAAGGGCAGTATAGGAAATCTTGTAGATGGAACCTTAATCCTTATCCGAAGGCTTATGCTCACATAAACGGAGGCACACACAAAACTTAGCAAAAAATGTCGGACCAACAAGACAGTTCAAAGTTGAATGTAAAAGTCATAGAAAAAAAGGTATTAGTAGAGCGTGCACTATGAAAGGTGAAGGAAGGCAGTTGTGTTCAGTGACACTGGTCCAGTTCATAAATATCGAACACGGTGTGTATGTGCACTTTTTTCTCATCTTCCTCACTTTTTACCAACTGACTAACTAACTAACTTACCATCGCGCCATTTCCCCGTGGGGGTAGGCAGAGAGGATAGAACGCCATACTCTTCTGTCCTGACAGACAACTCTCGCTTCGTCTACGTTCATACATCTTCGCATGCAAGCTCGACGGTTGTTCAGGCTTCTAACAGGACCATCTTCCAGTATCTGGTTAATCTGGTCATGCCACGTCTTCCGTGGTCGCCCTCTCTTTCTGGCGCCGTCAACACTTGCATTACATATCTTTCTTACCATTCTTTCCTCATTCATTCGCTCAACATGCCCAAACCACCTGAACGAGCCTATTTTTATTATATGTATTATGCTACGATCAGCTTTACATTCATTCCTAATATCTTCATTCTTTACTCTATCATACATGAATTTGGCACACATACGTCTAAGGGATCTTATCTCCACATATGTAAGACACAATTAACTGTACTAAATTATTTATTCTTGCATAATTAAATCAACAAAACATCGCTCCAAGCAAAAACGTATTTTTGTAATAAAGTTAGACATGTGGAATTCATACCACAATACAGAAAACCACCAATCTAGGCCATCTAGGAATGCTACATAAGCAAATCGAGGCACGAGCAAGACACACGCGTGGCCTGAAGTTCATTGCACCATCAGCATTTTACGATGAATTCTCCACACACACACAGCCGAACTCCAGGAGACTCCTTTAGTCGTAAATTATATAAAAGGAAGCTAAGGTTAATACACAAATTGATAAAATATGACTAAAAGTTAATAAAAATCAACGCGTGCGAAGCCGCCCGGGTAAGCTAGTTTATATATATTTTGGTGTTCTGAATCTCGACCGATTTTAAAGTCGTATTCACGTCAAAAAATCAAGATCTTTGGTTTGCAGTATGCTGGGATGGCCTGAAATTTTAAACTGGCCACGTTGAAAATGCGTACTGACCTTTCCTTGGCTGTCCTTGCACTCGTCGATGTCCTGGCACCCGCCATCAGGGGTCACCCGGTGTCCAGGAGAGCAGTGGCACAGGTACCCTCCAGGGATGTTCACGCACTTCTGGTTGGCTTGGCAGGAGTGCTTGTCTGCCGCACACTCGTCCACGTCTACAGAAGAGAAAGGCACTTTTAAGAACACACACAGAATAATTTATTTTAAGCCTATACTTCACACGTTAGTAGTACATAATTGAAAAAACTCCTGAGGCATTAACTAATGCCTCATTACCAAAGCCTCAGGAGTTTTGAAAGATCTGCCAAAACGCGAGTTGGATAGTAAACCAGCAGAATACTAAATGGCTGTTAGCTGCATCCAGCAAATCTTTAAACTGAATCTTCGAAACAGTACTAAGATTCATGTATCTTGGTTCTCTGATAAAGAAAAAATTAAATTAAATTCTCTGATAAAGACTAAAAACGAATAACATCCTTTACCAGATAATAAAGTACAGAGACAGCACACAAGAACAAGAGAATATAAAAAGTGATGTACCGCGGACTAACAGAGAAAGACATGAATTCCTTTATACTGCAATCGACTTTTATAGTGGAATTTCCAATAAAATAAAGGAACTAAATAATGTGAAACTATTTCATAAACAAACAACTGAAACTTGTGTTGGGGAGGAGCTAAATTATTCAACAAATCGATATATCGGTAGTGTTCCTACTTCATTTCATTTTCTTTTTTTTTCTTCTTAATGTTTCTTATACCAGTATACTGCTATCTAGGGGCTTGTTATGTATTTTTTTTAAATATTGTTTATTGTTACTTAACTAAAAATTCCTATTTACTCCTACTACCTTCCAACATATAGGAATAACATTACAGAACAGAGTAGAAGCGCAAAGTGAGCGCGAATCGATGTTATTCGATTAAGCGATAATACACGCGTACTGAGAACTCCTTCGTCTCATTGCTTTGGTGCGAAGTAGACTCGAGAGTGGCTCGATAATTTGGGGGCCACATGAGAGCAAGTACTATATAATAAATACACACTATATAATATATAAAAAATTATATATAAAAGTTTCTATATAATATTTAAATATTATGTATATAGAAACTTTTATATATAATTTTGCTCCTATTTTATTTATGTCCAGTGACTTTTTATGAAATAAATAAAAACTTTAAATTTGTTTTGTTTTTAGTGTTTTATTTGCATCCCATGACAAATGAACAAGACAGATGAATTCTTTAATTCTTCACAGAAGTGATTTTTTTTAGTTTTAGGTATTAATTGGATACTTTTAAAAACTGTGGGTTCTATAAACGAGCTAGCTGTTCATATGGTACTTTCATCAGGATTTTATGGGGCTTTGGTAGATGAATTCGGGATTATTCCACATTACACCGTGGACTTACGTGGCCTTCATCTGAAGCTCTGTTAAAATATTTGTTTTTTGATCCTGAGAGAGAGAGAAAGAGAATCGAAAGAGATCCCACTTACCGACACATCTGCCACCTTCCATGTGATATCCCCAGGAGCAGTAGTTGTAGCGTGGCGAGCTAGTTACCGACACCACACGAACTGAAATAATAAATAAAATGATCAGACTACTGAATATAATAACTTTTTTTAACTGTGCATACTTGACCCAATCCCGTGTTGCAAATAATGTCCAGTCGACAAAACCATTACGAGTTGGGCTTCTGCCACTGCCTTCGACCTTATTTGCTTTCTCTATTTGTACATTTTCTCTTGTTTTGGGAGCTTCGATGATGAGAACTAAACATCCACACAAAAACGCAACACTCTTTCATTCCATGAACCCACAAAGGATGTCTGAATATTAAACATAGATTAAAATAACAAGAACGCAGGACGACAGTCGCATTAGAGATGTGGTGCGGGCGGCGTATGTTAAGAATCTTTTCAGTCTACAGCAATCTGTTTTAGGAAATGGAAGTTTCCGAAAAATGTAGTGATTATATTCTCAAACAAAAGTAGTAAAAAAAACAAAGTGTAATGCTTTATTTATTTATTCGCTTTTTGCGTATACCAGTTGGCATTTCTTCTAACCAACCACACAATTTAGTAAATCAATTAAATCATATTTCTAGTACAGTTATAGTAATAAAACTAGGTCCATGTTAACGAGTCGAGTAGGAGATGGATGGGGACAAGAAAGGGTTACACAAGGTTTTGGAAAAGGTAAAATTGTTTTAATATATTTTCGAAAGTAGTTATGATCTGTGATATCTGTGCACAGTTGATTCCATACCCTAGCAGACTACTCAAATGAGGAGCTGAAGAGTTCAGTATTATGAATGGGGATGGACAGTGAAGTAGTGCCAGCTGAATGGAATGGAAGATCGTTATAAGATAGAAAGTAAATTTGATTGATGATTGATGATGATGATGACGAAAAATGAGATGATTTAGGATTGAAAAGTACATTATAAATTAGAGATAAAACATAGATATTATGGCGTTGGCGGATTGTAGGTCGATGGAGAAGATTGCGGAAAGATGAGACGTGAAGGAATTTTTGGAGGTTGAGGATGAAACAGTTACATGCGTTTTGAAGGCGTCCCATTTCATTTGTAACTAATAAATAATCCGCCTGTAATTCTTGCGTGATCGAAAAGTTAGAAATAATATATATGTATAGATTAGACGGGCAGATCAATAGAAACAAGATTTAAAGAAAATGAAATATTATAGAAAATTACCACACATTCAACAATGCAAAAATACTCATTCTACATAAACATACATAAGGCCTAAAACAAAATAATTTAGAAACCTTGAAATTTATAAAAACCTAAACACAACAAATAAACAAATTATGAAATAAAACAATGAATTTTGTTTTTTCCACTATTTTATATTTGAGCACTTGTTTCACTACATGTTTCGGAAAGGTCCGTTTCCTTCATCGGGTGAATTAAGACTGAAGAAGAATTAAGTCTTAATTCACCTGATGAAGGAAACGGACCTTTCCGAAACGTGTAGTGAAACAAGTGCTCGAATATAAAATAGTGGAAAAAAAACAAAGTTACTTGTTTTATTTCATAATTTGTTCATAATGGATTTCCACAAACGCCGAAACATTCAATTACAACAAATAAGATCATCAATTATCAAATACAACCCTTCACATCACTCTCATCACTCTCCCACCACCTAGACACCCCCTCCACATCTACTGAATCCATAACCAATACATCAATACGCAAATTTCTCAAATACATTAACTACAAGTTAAGCATACCAATACAAAACATAGAATACAATTACATATTGAAGAGACTAAATTTACTCACATTATATGATAGAAGAAAAATTTATGATATAGTTCTTCTTTACAAAATTGTAAACAATATGTTGGACAGCCCTGACCTTGTAGCATGTATCGATTATAATATCCCTTCCACACATAGAACTCGACAAATTGTCACATTCCATCGCAACAATTGCAATACTAACTATCAATCAAATTCTGTGATTCACAGAATATTGGGAACTTGTAATGAATATGGTTGCATGATTGACATTTTCGTCGACAGTCTGGAGAAAGTAAAGTTCATACTTAAAGAGGCAATACTGCTTCGTTACTGACTTCAGCTGTTAATATGTAATGGTGGGTAATATATATTTTTCGTATACATTGCCGCTTTGTACTTTATATTTTAAATTTTTGTACTCATGTTTTGGTGCTATTCCTGGTACTTTTAATAATTTGCTACTTGTAATTTATATTGTTTAATGTATGTTTTTTTTTAATTTTATGATATATTTTTTTATGTAAAAGCCTATACGCATTGCTGCTCGTTACCTACTCTACATTTTTAATTTTTATACTCATGATTTGGTGCTATTCCTGAAACTTTTAATGTATGTGCTTTTTGAAATTTATTTTATACTCTTTATGTAAAAGCCTAATGGGCGTAAACAAATAAATAAATAAATCAGACATACACTCCCGCACGCCTCAGTCTCAACCCACCTGAAGAAGGAAACGGAGGTTTCCGAAACATGTAGTGGAAAAAAAAAACAAAGCTTGTTTTTTATTCATACAATTATTAAAAATGGATTTCCACAAAGTAAACGCCAACTCATTCAATTACTTATACACACATTTTACTCTCTTTGACGGCAAACTAGTGGTGCGCATGGATGCGCGTGCATTTCGTTGCACGCTAAAATTTCACTTTAACAACTAACTTCATGGTCTCGCACTTCCGCTACACGCTGCGCACGGTAGCGTGCGCAACTTCCGTTACAATAATAAAATAAGCCTCAATTGGCTCACCTGGTGGGCGTGGTCTGGTGACCACAGGCAGAACGGGCAGGACACATCTGTCAGACAGGAGCACGAACCCTGGACTACACTGGCACCTGAATCCACCAATCGTGTTCACGCACTGCTCGTTTGTCGAGCATCGGGAGTCGCTTTCGAGGCATTCATTTATATCTGAAAATTAGTGTAGTGATTGAATGTCAATTTAGTCATATTTGAAGAACCTTAGAAAAAGAAGTCTTAGAAGAAGACCTCGGAAAACTAATATGGTAATGTTTCCCGTCGGCATAATGGATGATGCAGATATAGATGGGTACCCAGCGCACTAACTGTATTATGAATTCGCCGATTGCACCGCCTAGGTAATCAATATAGCTCTGTTGACATATATACAGGGTTATTTGGAAAACATTAATAATCTCACAGAACTATATTCCTGCTTTGATTATGAGTCTAAAATGTTCAAGCTACCATGACCTAATGTCAATAGTTATGGAGATATGTGACATCAAAGTTTGCATTTTTTTTCAATATTTCTGACTTTTTTTTTGTAAATCGTTGGACTATCATTACAGCAACTTATATCGATTACGAAAAATTCGTTTATTTCAATACAAATTAAATAAAATTTCCAATTGGAATGTTTTCCAATCGGAATTCGAAGGCTTTTGTTATTTTATTTGACTTTTATTAAAGGAAAATAATTTTTCATATTAGATATAAGTTACTGTAACGATAGTCCAACGTTTTACAAAAAATAAGTAGGAAATATTTAAAAAAAAAAAATGCAAACTTTGATGTCGCATATCTCAATAACAATTGATATTAGGTCATAATAGCTTGAACATTTTCGACTCATAATCAAGGCAGGATGTATAGTTCTGCGAGGTTATTAATGTTTTTTATATAACCCTGTATAAGCTGATAAGCTTGAACCCTATACACCTACATACAAAAAACAAATCTAATTAGTTTCTATTTTATAGTTTGCCTACATCTATTAAATATTGTATTTATCTTGCTAAAATTCTTTCACTTTTTTTCCTTATGTATTTATTACGAACTGTATTTATGTTGTTGATATTGATATTTCCTGCTTATGTACTTTGTTGATATAGATAGCCATGCTGCTTGAACACTTTGTCTCCCATTATTTAAAAGCCATATATAGGGCGTCGATCATAAAAAAATATATAAATATACACCGCACCCCTATACAATGACAAGTCAAAAATTTAGTTAATTTTTGATTCAATAATGCAGAACTATTGAAAAAATTCCTAATAACCTGTTCAACTTTCAACGAACTGTGCAAAATTTTAACAACGAACACCGAAGGGAGCCGGGTGTTAGGAACGAGTCGCTTTGCGTCATACAGGATTTACAAGATTCCTCTATATCGTGACCATCCGACGTATAAAGATATACGTCGGACGTCGGAAAAAGAAAAAAAAAAAAAAAAAAAAAAAAAAAAAAAAAAAAAAAAAAAAAAAAGATTTTCGAAACTTACCAACACACTGCCTGGTGGTTGGATCTACTTGGAAGCCAATGTCACACACCTTCGTCGGCGCTGGTGACCACCGTGGTACATTAGAAACTGAAAACATAGGAATATTTTAACCAAAAGCAATCTTTATGTTCATAATTTTATTTTTTATTTTCAATGCTTATTCAGTTCCGAATTGTTTTGAATGTCCTAATACATGATTTATCATTTGATTTTATATTTACCAAAACATTATTGTGGTGTATGAGGAGTGCATAGTGATAGTGTGAAAGAGATGAATGCATGCGGTAGGAAGCGGGGGGAAACGAGCGACGCCATTCGGGCACTGACGGTCGCACGCAGAGGATTGTTTATAAATAAAGTGATAATTACTGAACAAGATCGGGTATTCAATTTCTTCCTTATTTCAAAGAAGACTTATCATACTCAGGAAGTGATTATACCACAATTATATTTTACTCTCTGATTCATTGATTGTAATATAAGCTTAATCGAAATTTTGTTCTTCTTTTGCATTTCAAAATTATACGCATTGCTTCGTTTTTTACAATTTGTGGCTAAATTAAAGAATACGGTAACCATATCCGATCCTTCTGAGAGTAAAGTATCCACGGTATAGTTGAGTGCCCTGATTTCAAAATAAAACAGAGCATTACACTTTAAAGTTTTAGTAATTTCATATTTTAAAAAAAAAATAGAGATGCGTACACGGAATACGAGGGTACAACTTTATTATATGGCCTCACTCGATTATCTGGCGTAGTTGAGTGCCCTGATGTCAAATATGAAACCAAAATTTGGCGGTCGTAAGTATTTAAAAAGTTATTACACTTTAAAGTTTGGAGATTTTCCATACGTTTTGACATTTCAATAATTTTATCTATAATATATATGACGCGAGCCAAAATTAAGATGGAGTGACAACGTCCTCAAAGACATCTCTGCCTTGGAGCTTCGGAACTGGAGAGAGCTGGCACTAGACCGAGATGAGTGGAGGAAAATTATTGAGGAGTCCAAGACCCACCAAGGGTTGTAGTGCCAAGAATGATGATGTTAGTTTCGAATAACATTTATGCCATTTTGTGTGGAACTAACTTGGAGGCGCATCGTTTCTGCTCTTGCAGAGGCCCGATTTGGCATCCTTGGTGAACCCAGGCGCGCAGAGGCAGGTGTAGGCCCCCAGGGTGTTCCGGCATACCTCGCTGTCCAGTGCGCAAGCGTGGCGGCCAGATTTACACTCGTCTACATCTGAAAGCAAAAAAGACATATTTTTATTTCTATCGACCAAGTGTGATGTGATTGTAAACAATGAATGCTTAGAACAAGCGAACGAGTTTGTGTATTTGGAAAGTATGTTTAGTAGAGACGGCAAGGCTGAGAATCATATAGAAAGGAGTGACTGCGGGTACCAAAGTAAATGGTGCTCTAAATACGATTATGGCCAATAAGAATCTGTCAAAGGAAGCAAGACTAGCTGTACATAATGGCGTTCTAGTGCCAACTCTGATGTATGGAAGTGAAGCCTGGAATTGGCAAAAAAGGAATGAAAGTAGACTGAATGCGGTGGAAATGCGGTCACCAAGGAAAATCTTTGGAAGATCGATAGAGGCTGTTGTGAGATAGATGGAAAAAAGAAAAGAGTGCTGAGAAGGTTTGGTCATGTACGTACGAGCGTACGAGCAAGGAATTGATGGTTAAGAAAATATATGGGGCGAGTGTTGAAGGCAACAGAAATAGAGGGCGTCCGCAAAAAATCGGGCATTATCATTTTGGGCAATCGGGCAAAAATCGATTTTTTATCTTACAAGATACTACAAGTATTGGAGGATGGTCCTGTAACTAAATATGCAATGTACTTATGCAAGA